>PVIJ01017382.1:0-29561 GCA_004024925.1 Scalopus aquaticus
CAAAAGTTGGACTCTTTATGAGTTTAGATGTTATTAAGAGGAAATGATATAATAGGTTATGGTATATTTAAGAGTTGTGCATTTTTACATTCTAAATTGTATGCCTTTAACAAAATACAATTTTGCGAAATAACTGGACAATTGATCACAAAAATATGCTATTCTTGACCAATTAACTCACTTAGTAAGAACACTGAGGTAAGGCACTATGTTCATAGACTGTGCTAATAATCTTAATTAGTCATTTAACCAATACTAATCAAAAGGATAGTTTAGTTTAAAATTAATTATCAGACTAAAAAGACAGCTGTTCATAAATATCAACTGACCATAACTATATTCTAATTTAACGTAGTTAGAATTATGTTTATTTCAGCATGAGGGACTCTCATTTAAACTGACCCTTCAAAGACCATGGAAGGACCTATTTAGCATGATCATGTACTCAAGCAATTGTGTAAAATTTGGAAAAGTAGGAAAATTTGACTGTGATCACTTAAGACTTCTGTCTCCTTTCCCTCTGACTTACCCGCCATGAAAGTTGGCATTTGAATTATGGGAATTTTGAATATTTTGCTTCAGGAAAGTTTAATTGTAAATACTTTATTATTAAATTTTGTTTGTTTAATGCACATATTTAAGTGTTTATACAATCACTTTTGTCTATATTTAAGCTTTTGTTAACTGTTCCAGTATCATGACCCAAAGTTATAAAGACCAAAAATCATATGATAACATGAATATGTTCTAGGGACTCAGCGCCAATAAATATGTGAATACAAGACAAAAAGTCTCACATATATAGAAGGAGAATCTTTAAAAAGTCCTTCAAATCATACAACTCATACAAGAAAAGGCTCATAAAGTTTTTTTTCTAAAATGTGACAGCAATCCTAAAATCTCAGATAATATTACCAAGTATCACCTTTGAAGTATAAAAAACTTTCCTAGTCTGTTAATAAGAACAGCAACAATAATAAAGCAATCTTCTCAATACTCTAGAGAAAGTGGTAAATTATCTCTTCGTCTCTATAGAAACTATTTTAAATTTGTTTTCATAAGAAGTGGCAAACAGAAAATGCAGCGGAACAAGGTTAGCTTATTCAATAAATGGTGCTGGGAAAACTGGACTACTACACGCAAAAAAAATGAAGCTAGACTACTACCTCACACCATGTAAAAAAAAAAAAAACTAAAAATGGATAAAAAGACCTGGAGGTAAGACCTGAAACCATAAAATTTACAGAAGAAAATATAGGCAAAACTCTACATGACATACATCTCAGCAAAATCTTTAAAGACACATCCCCAAAAGCAAATGAAGTGAAGGACAAGATGAACATTTGGGATTACATTAAAATAAAAAGCTTCTGTACAGCAAAAGAGACATTAACCAAAACTAACAGACACCCTACCAATTGGGAGAAGATAGTCACACACAGTACCACCAATAGAGGACTAATAACAAAATTCTACAAGGAACTCACACAACTCAACAAAAACAAAGTCAACAGTCCAGTCAAAAAATAGGCAGAAGAGCTTAAAAGATACTTTTCCAAAGAAGAAAAGCAAATGGCCAAAAGGTATATGAAAAAATGTTCAACATCACTCATTATCAGGGAAATGGAAATCAAAACCACAACGAGATACCACCTCAAACCAGTGAGAATGGCGCACATAAAAAATACAGGCAACAACAAATGCTGGCAAGGATGTGGAGAAATAGGAACCCTTCTACACTGCTGGTGGGGATGCAAACTGGTCCAACCTCTATGGAAAGCTGTATGGTGATTCCTCAAAATGCTAAAAATGGAGCTTCCATACGACCCAACAATAGCACTCCTGGCAATCTACCCAAAGGACACAAAAACACTAAATCAAAAATATACATGCACCCCTATGTTTATTGCAGCACTGTTTACAATAGCTAAAGTATGGAAACAACCCAGATGCCCCAAAATAGATGACTGGATCAAGATGTGGTACATATACACAATGAAATACTATTCAGCATTCAAAAATGATAAACACATGCAATTTGCAGTGACATGGATGGAGCTAGAAGGGAACATGCTCAGCAAAATAAGCCAGAAAGTAAGAGAAAAATATCAAATGGTTTCACTTATAACAGGAATATAGGGGAACCAAACAAGAGAGAGAGACACTCTCCCTGAGGGAGAGGGAGGATAAGGGCTCAAAAAGGGGTAGAAAGGGGTACAAGGGACTACGGTGATGGGTCACAGGTGAATTGGTGGTGGGTTACCCAAGGGGAATACAAAATGTAAAAGATATAAATAACAATAAAAAAAAAAGTGGCAAAGAGTTTGCAACCAAACATTAAAAAACAAACAAACAAAAAAACATTGTGGAAGTAGTTCCAGAGTATATGCCATAACAATAATTGTCATATATCTGAATGTCTTTGTATGACTTCAAAGCCAGAATGGTGGGAGATACATGTTTGGAATCTCTCTGCCACCTCTCGTCGCATATCTCAGTTTTCCTTTTCCACAAGAGCTGATAGGAATTTTCTGCCTTCCTTGTCTTTAAGGGATCATGTGGTTACATTTAACCCATCTGGATAGTAATACTGAATCACATTTCTAATTTAAGGTGAGATGACTAACAACCTTAATTCCATCTGCAAAATAACTAAGAGATGGAAGTCTTGGTGTGGGGAGACAACTTTAGAATTCTGTGTACTATAACACTGACTTAGCCCAAACTTCTGTTTTTGAAAATTGGGAAGTGGAAGATAAAGTGATTTATCCAAAGGATTCAGTTTTATCTCTATATTAGAAGATAGGTGAAACTTCTTTTCCTTATATTAAGATTGTTAGATCATTTGATTAGAAGGAATATATGGCAACCTATGCAATTTTCATGAGAGACTGTTAAAATGCTCCCCGGTAATCAATAACATAAAATAACCCTACTCCCAGACATAATAGAGAATTCAAACTATCTGCTATAATGTTTCTGCCAAAATGCTATCTAACACTATTCATGCTTGAAGAATGGCCAAAGTTTTGAATTCTTTCCTCATGAGGGCTCAGCACTTTTTACTGAAAGGGTTCCATATTAGAAAACCTAGATTTGGGGGACATATTGTGTCTACTGCAACCATTCACTTATGCCATTGTAGCAGGAAAAGGATAGATCATAGGTGAATGAATAAGTTTATGCATTCTAATATATATAAAAATATTAAATAAAAATAAGCGATAGAACAGTGTTGAGCCATGGAAAGAGAAGAGAATTGTCAACTCCAGATGTGGATATTTGTGTCCTTAAAAGTCTGTAATGAATTGTCTTGGTAATCTCAGCCACATCATTTTCCAGCCAGGCAGCAGGGCTCCACTAGTGTTGTTTTATGCTATGCCTTCAACATTAATTGAGATTTGAATTTTAAAAAAATCTGTAGCTTCTTCAAAACTCTTGTTGAAGTCAGAGTGAATTATGTTGATCAATGGCCTTCTATAAATTCTCTACATTACACATTCCCTTCAAAATTCAGTGTCATGAATATTTTTATTTTTCTCATGATGAATTAGTATGTTGCATTTTGTCAGAATTAAATTACATATCCCATCGTTTCCTTTTTTAACTGGGTTTACAGGAAATCTACAGTTAGAATGAATGCTCACTTCTATTCTTATATGTATAAGCTTTGGGACACATTTGTTTCCCCTTATTTTCTTTAAATTTTGGTCCTAGCTTATATATGATTTCAATTGCAATCTGCCTAAAATCCTTACAAATGAAATACAAATGAACACATAATTTTCAACTTAGGGTTAAAATTCCAGTGAATTTTTGGTCTCCCTCCCTTCTAAATCTGTGTTCATATTTCACTAACTTCAACTAGTTAATTTTCTGCATCCCCTCTGCATGTGTCTGTTGACAGAACTGATATGTTATGTATTTAAACTTCCATACTATTCTTATGTAGTTATCCATTTTTATTTTAATAGATCTCATGTTAAATTATTTCACATATGTTAGGATTTCTTAATCTGGTACTATAACATTTGAACCACAAATTTGTGTTGAGGAAGACTGTTCTGTACTGTAGGGTGCTTAGCAGCATCTCTGGCCTCTGCCCACTAGATGCCAGTAGCACTCCTGCCAAATTGCAGCAACCAAAATTATCCCCAGACATTGTAGAAGGTCCCCTGGGAGTGCAGGGGATGGTGCTGGTTGAGAACCACTGATTTATTCAGGAAAAAAATATTCACAAATTATGAATGAGAAAATTGATGAATTTTCATAACATAATGAACACACAGTTAAAATATTATCAGCATCCCACAAAGGCCTTTCTAATCCTCTCATTTTACTACCTTAAAATAACTTTGACTTTTAAGATCATAGATTGTTTTTCTGCCTTTGAACTGTGTATAAATGGAGTTTTACAGCATGCACTTTTTCTTGCTTTCAATTATCATTACTCTTATGAGATTCATTCATGTTTTTAATAGAATAAATCTTCAAATAGTGCTGTAGGTAATAATTTATTCATGCATATTACTGGTGAGGGACACTTGGTCTTTCACAGCTTTATTTGTGGAAGTGTTTTAATTCAATTTCTTCAATTTAGATTTCCTACCTCTTATGTCACTCTTCAGATTGATTTTTGAAAAATTTGTCTTTTCAGTTATTTTTCAAGAATATTGAATAATTCTTTACATGACTACCATGTCATTTTAGTTACTATATAGATCTATAATTATTTCCTTTCTATTCCTGGTATTGGTTAATTGCATTGTTTACTTCCTCTTGAATATTTGTGCCAAGGGCTATCATTTAGTTATTACTTTCACAAATCAACATTTGGTTTTGTTGATCTCTCAAATATTAAGATTCTCATCTTAATATTTCCCTTTCTTGACTTTCTTTATATTTATTTTTTTGTTCTCTTCATAATTTCATCTATATATTATGCATTACTTTCAATATTTGTAAATATTTTTCTATATTAAGTATTATAGGTTATAGTATTATAGATTGCCATTTAGTAGTCTAGAGTATTATAGATTACCATTTAGACCCAGTTTTAGCTGCCTTCTATAAATTTGTTCTTATATTTTGTTACAATTTGGTCCAGAATATTTTTAATTTCTTTTATGATACTGTAATATATGGACATTGAATGTATTTCTGAATATTTTAGAATATTCAAGTATTTTTGTCATTTATAGTAATGAACAGATTTTTTTTTTAATTTGGATCTGATTTACTATATATTCTGGCATATGTGAATATTGGAACAATTTGATTAGCAGATACAAAATATACATTAGGTGCATTATTCTTCAGATGTCAGTTCATATTACTTATGTTATTCCCACCTTCTTTATGCTTATTCACAATCTTCTTTATGTTTACTGGAATATTCTGTCTTATTTTGCCATCTATTTAGATAATTATGAAAGTCTTAAACATCTTGATTATAGATTCATCTCCTAGTCTTTTCAGTTTTTGTTTTACATAATGTTAGCTGTTTTATCAAGTCCGTATACATTTAACAGGATTATATCTATTGTCATGCTGATTTTTATTCTCTAAATCTGGTAATAATTTTTGTCCTAAATCTGCATTTTTTTACATTTCAACAGCAATCTTCTTCAGTTTGTATTTTTTTTCCTCTATGCTTTCATCTTAATATTTCTTTGCTCTTATATTTCACATACCTTTAAAAAGCACATATTTTGAATTTCTATTTTAATCCAGTCTGCAAATTCTTGTTTTAATTGGAATATTTAGCTCATTTGTTTTATAGAATTATAAACAATTGATTTCCCATTTATAATCTTAGTATTTATTTTCCATTTGTCAACTATTTCAAGACTATTTTTTTTCCTATCATGGATTAATTTTTATTATTTTATCCCCCATTAAATATGTTATTTATGCATTATTTTCACTGCAGACTAAAACATGCATTAATGATTTAATACTAACTACTATAAATACTTATACTATGTATCAGAAAAATGTAATGAAATGAAAACATATTAACTTCTCATAATTTCAAATTTATATTATTGTTGTCTTAAATTTTAATTCACATATAATTTGGACATAAAATGATACTAAAGTTGTCATTTTGTACAGTCAATGTCCAGTTGTATTTATCACTATTTTTAGTTGTTACATTGCTTTTTAATCCTGCATTTGTAAGTTTATGTCCAAGATCTTTTTTCTTGCCACTTGGAGAGCTCCATTGATCATATTTCTTAGTATAGGTTTTTGAATGAAACTTCCAATTTTTATCTGTTGATGTTTTACTTTCATGTGTAAATGTTAGTTTCACTAGGTATGTAATTCTAAGTTGGCAGATACTTTCTCTGAGTGTTCTACATTTGACATTCCTTTGTCTTCTAGTGTCCATCATTTCTATATATAAGTAAACTGGCTGTCAATCTTACTGCTGATTTTTCAAGTGCAACTTGTCTTTTTCTCTGAAGGATCTTGATTTTTCAATTCCAATAGCCTAAAGACCTCTTGGCTACCAAGCAAGTTTTTCGGCCTGTTTATTTTAGTCATCTGGATAGATTCTTACCTGTCAAAATAAATGAAGGCGAGAGAAATAGAGAGAGGGGTAGAACTGAAGAAATCACTGATTGAAAATATAAATTTTCTTTACAACTTTTTTGTATATCATATCTAGTTTTCAAAACTTGACACATCAGTGTGAAATGACATGAAATCATTTCTCATTAAAATATTTTCATTCTCTATAAACAGATTTTAGAATATGTGTCAATGATGTTAGGTCAGGATTTGGTAACAAATGCATCCTAAAACTTCAGCGGCTTCAGGCAAAAAATACTTATTTTTGACCATGCAAAGTCCATTGTATATTGATAGGCCCTGTACAAAATTATCTTCCAGTGGTTACTATGGAATTTTAGGTTGCTTTATATTGTGATAGCACAATAACTCCAGGCATTTTTTTCAGGGTACTCAGAGTAGGGATGATAGAGATCAATCAATCTTAACTTCTTTGGAAGTGCCTCTTAAAACTTATTTTTTTATCAATAGTCAGAAAGATGAATATGATCCCTTGCCAGCTGGAAGGCCAGAAAATATAAGGTTTTTGGCAAGTATTAGAACATGCCTATAGTAGTTATATATAACATTCTAAGTTAGAACTGAAAAATCCATTAACTACATTGATAACAGAAGAAATATCACAATAAGTTTAGGGATTTGTCTATGAGTGATAATTCTAATGGACAGGACAATAAACAGTGAATTTGCGTGCTTATTTAATTTTTGAAGAAATATTATTGTCAAATCTAAGAGGCTAAGACATTTAAATTTCAGATGCTGCTGCTCAACTGTAGATTGAGTTTTTGGAATCTGTGGTATCCATAGAAATTGTAGCTCAACAGTAATAAATTGATCTTATCAAGCAGTAAATAGAATATCTCTGATTCTTCAACTTTCTAATCCTAGTTTTAAAAATATCAGAGAAAAACAATCTGACATTTTTATGTTGTTTTTGTAGGAAGGATACTGAAGGAAAATAGACATTTAAACTGAGAAAATGGCATGGAGTGATCGGTAGTATTCAAAGTGATCTTGAGAAGAACAATTTGGAAAACTATTAGTTTAATGCAATAAAAAGATATTTGAAAAGTCAGAATATAATTTTTTCCCAGGATTGTATAGTATGAGTTTCAGGAATTATTAATTGATCAAATATATGATAAAGATACCACAGTAAATATTTAGTAAATAAAGATACCAGTAAATGTTTTGGAGAAAGAAAATTACAATAATATTTGAAATTATTCATATACTGCAGCTACTTTATTCCTAAATGAAGACAATGTTTAAACATTTGTATATGGGGATTAGGGCTTATGTTTTGAAATGCTTTACAGATGTTGAAAACTAATTTACTCATATTTATGTTGATAGCCCACAAATCCCCTTATGACAGCAGAATAATTTTCCAATACAACACTTGGTTTAGGGAAGTTAATTCTGAATTTTATTAGGGCAAAATTATATAAATAAAATATGTGACATTTACTACATTAATATATTTTTAAGGCTTTTTATTTATTTTTACAAAGAACTGGGGTGCAGGACAGAGCTGCAGGAGGTTAGAAGATTCACCAGAGACAGAGGGGAGAGTAGAGCATGCATAATTACTGAAATATAGTCCTAAGGGGAGTAGCAGGCAAGACAGGATAGGTCTGCTGCACCAGGACTAGCTTCCTGGCCAGATGGAACTCAGGCCATCCCAGTGAAGTCACTGAGACTTAACCCCTAAACCACCAGGAAGGCCCCACTACATTAATATACTTTAGCTTAAATCTGTTAGATCAGTCAAATGCTTCCATTTTTACGTTGCAGTTAGGTTATACTCTCTCTTCTTAGAAGAGGGATAGAATATATATTATACTAGAAATTTTCCCTAAGACCTTTCTTTTGTGAGTATATAGTTAAGAGACACATAGATCTTTTCTGGATGATTTAAATTATAGAACTCATGTAACTTTATATCATTCATCCCCCCCCCTTTTTTTTCTCACATTCTATTAGGTGGACAAAAACTTTAATTGCAATCACATAAGTTGATTAAAAAACAATGTCTCTTTTAAGGAGAGTATTAAAAAGTATTCCCTTAGAAAATCATTCAAATGCTTATATTCAAGTCAATCATAGTGTTATTTTTATATAAGTAATTTATTGATTTTTTTTGTGGCAACATTGGTTTATAACACTGCATATGTTTTCAAGGTATAGGCTTACATCCTGCAGATGTATGGGATCATACCATACTAACCACCAAGACACCCGTAGTCCTCTATCAAACATAGGTGTACATATTCATATGCAACACATAGTAAGCATGCTCATTCTTGAAATAGAGGTAACAAATATATGCAGGTGAGAAATAAAGGGGAATTGGTTTCACTAACAATTTTATAGATGAATAACTATTTCTTTAAAAATCTATGCTATCTGCATATGTGTGCACATACAAATGTATTTTTCAATCTGCAAATCTACAAATATCAAAGAAAAATGATATGAAAACTTTCTTATATATTATTTTATGAAAACTGAAAATCTTTGTAGGACTTATGAGAATAAATCTCTTGTTAACTATGAGATTAGCCTCATAAAATGTAAGAGGATGATCAGAGTCATATTGAAAGAGTGCAGTAAAAGTGACATGTCAGTTTTTATGCCATAATATAGGATTCTTACATACCCCTACTCCCACAAAAATATAAAACTCAGTTCAGAACATTCTATCATTTCTTAATTGTTACTCTGGTCACATTTCCTGCCCTTAATCCTATTCTTTGAATCTTAAAAAAAAAAAAAAATCTGCTGAACACTAATTATTTAACCTTGCCTCCTACCTACTTTCCCTCTTTATTCTGAGGTTTCTTAAGGGCTATAATGAGCTGTCCCCACACAAACAGGCCAAATTAGTGGATAATTACTGCTGGGCCTGTGAATGTTCTCACTCCTCCTTTCTTACAGTTTCACAACATTACCAGAATGGTCTGTCGCCTCCCTACCAATTAGGAACAATTACTACTTTATAACATTAGTGGTGGCAGGCTTATTATGTTCAGGGATATGTAAAAGTAAGGTGGAAGCACAGGGAGAAATGCAAGGCCAAAAGGGGTCATTGTCATATGAGAGGTTTTCATAGTTTATATTCATCGTCTTAATTCCATTTCTTCAGGATTATAGCTGCAAAGATTTATATTAACTCTATTAGATGAAAGTGAACATCGTATAAAACCAAGGTTGTGTTTTTCTCCTTTTGCACAGGATAATATCTCATTTTGATGACTTTAGTTTTCAAAATAATGGAAATGACTCTAGATCATTCTATTGGAGGGAGCAAAGTTATTTATATTTTGGTTTCTGGTAAAGATGTTTTATTACTATGGAGATTATAATCCTGACATCTGAATTTAATTTCTTAATCTATGTTGAGGATTTTATTTCAAAGGAAGGTATTATAACAAAACAGAATAACAGAATATTCCTTTCTAAACTGTATTTAAATAGGGGAGTTTAGGTCTAACTAAATCTACATCAAATATTCAGAGAGAAATATTTCAAAAGATTTTAAGATTGAAGTTGACTTTTTCTCCTTCTAGAGGGATGATGCATAACAGACTCATTTACCTAAGTGAATCTTTTTCAATTCTTTTATTTTCTAATGAAGTTTTTAATGCTTATTTGAGGAATATTTTGAGGATCTGAGTGGTATTTATTCAGCAGTAGGAGAAATGAAAATGCAGTCAGTCTCCCATAACAGCAAAAATATATCTTAGTTAGTGGTATAAACAGATGTTTTTTTGATTCAGAGTATATTCTAGAAATTCATTAAAGTACATGTTTTCATGAATGTTCCCTTAGTGTTTCTTTTGGTATTTGGTCCCTTGTAAAGTTCCTACCCCACTCACAGAATATAAGCCTAAACTTACCTCTTCAATGGAATCTTAATAAGCTCATGAAGGAGATATTAAGAACCTTCAGGAAGATGGAGAACGATGCAACTTCACCATGTTTTATAAGTAAAGCAAACTTCTCTAGATACCACTGATAAGAGAAAATTTTCAGATGGATTTGGTAAACAATGCTAACAATGGTATCAAGGAACATGAGGATAAAGAGATGAGAATAATAATTTATGACAATGACAATGATGATGTTGTCAATTATGATGATATTTATATATTAAATATATTATATATATATGGACAATATAAGGACAATAATGTTGAAATAAGGAGACTACAGTTGTCAAACTTGCTATCATTTTAGTCTTAGTGGGGAAAATTGAGTACGCATTTTAGAGAGTCAAGAGAAAATTAAACAGAAAGAAAGTAGTACTTGAGGTTGGATTTGTGAGACATTTTATAATCAAAAGGGAGAAAAGGGGGCCACCATGGTGGTTCAGGGATTAAAGATTCAGTGCTATCAAGCTATCGCCAGTCACTGGAGCATGAGTTCAATCCTCAACCAAGGAACATAACTGACATGTAGGGCAGCAGACCTCTCCTGTCTCACCCACTGCTCCCCTCAGCAGTGTATTTCAGTAGGCCTGCCTGTTCTGTTCCCCACTCTGTCTCTGGTGAATCCTCTCTCCCCACCCCCACACCTCAGGCCTACACCCAGTTTTTGTATGCATAAATAAATAAAAATAAATCTTTTAAAAAATAATAAAAAAGTAAATAAAAGGGAGAAAAGTGCTAACAATATTAAGTCAAATAATTATGTAAATGAAGTTTTAATTTTAAATATTTGAAGGGAGAAGAGGAGAAACGAATGAAGAAGGATGGCAAAGAATTATAAACAAATAGAATCTAAGTCATGTGTTAAATTCCAAAATTGGGAGAAAAAAACAGATACGTTTTTTCATACTAGCTAAGAAGTCATAGAAAATAAGAATAAAAATAGAAGTGTAATGAGGTAAAGGGACATACATTGATTGGACTCATTCTTTATAGTGAACTAGAAAGCAAAAATTCTGTTTTATTTAGAAAATCCTTAGGAAAAAAAAATGCATGAAAGGTCTAACCTTGACTGGAAGCACCTTAAAAAATATCAACAGTAACTTCCTGGGTTTTTGAAACTAATAAATAATTCAATAAAAATATTATGTTCTTTATAAATACAGCAAATAATTAGTAGATTAAATGTCTCTTCAACTTTTGATTGTACATGTCAAATAGCTATGCTAATAATACTCTCTAAATAGAATCAACATTGAGCAACTTAAATGTTCATGTTATTGTAATTATTGAACAATTGTTATGCTTTGTGTCATATAAAATAAATTTAAAGATGGCTATCAGGAAAAAAAATCATCACAAATTTGAACAAAAATAACCATAGCATTGATTTTATAAAACAGGAGAGGAAAAGAGAAAATTGTGCAAGGCTTTGCGCATATGTGTGTGTGTGTGCATGTATGCATGTGTATGAAAAATATGTATGTGGCACATATGTATGGACACATACGATATATATGAAGATCATGTGTGTGTGTGTGTGTGTGTGTGTGTGTGTGTGTGTGTGTGTGTGTGTGTGTGTATGGTTTTCAAACTGACTGCTATGGAGCACAAATTGGAAAGGGAAAATTTCAAAGATGTTCAATCAGTTATATAGTAATATTCCAGGTGTGAGGAACTATTGTGAGATATGTTTAGAGAGAAATTTAATTTTAAAGAAACAAATGATACATGGGATAAAATGTAAGACTAGGGATGTAGGTTAATATTGGAAATGCATGCAAGTGGCATACCATTTATATCAGGCACTGTACTAAATGCCGGGCAGTAAACAGTGTACCTGTTTCATAAACTTAATACTATAGAAGATGGAGAAATAGACAAAATTGAAAAGATTATTTACTGAACATTTTAAGAAAATAAAATTGGATGATAAAAGAAAGCAATTGATGATGGTGGTATTTGTAAAACTCAATAAAATATTAAATTGAATAGTCAGGCAGAGCATCTCAGAAATATCTACCTTTTAGCTGAAATCTGAAAAAATGGAGCCAGCCATGGTAAATAGCTAAGCTTTGACTGACATGCGTCGTAAAAAATGTCAAGATCAATAGCAACTCCATAGGTAGAGTACCTGGAAAGGTACTTTAAGGCCTAAGGTAGAAAATATCTTGGTATATTAGAGGAACAGGAAAGAGGCTGCATAGAATTTAGAAAGTAAGGGGAGGTGTGACACAAGATGAAATTAGAAGAAATTGGGTCAGATTTTGCAGGTAATTTTCAACCACAATAAGAATTTAGATGTTGTTCCAATATGAGATTAAATATTTTTCTAATTTAAGTAGAATGTAATAATTACACTTAAATTACATAACATTTTACCTTTTTAAAGATTATTGTGAACTTCTTAAGGGAATCAATTGGAGAGGGGAAAAAAAGGATAAATTTAGGAGTCCAAAATAGTGTCCAGATGAGCGAAGATTAAATAGCTTAGTATATTGACAATTATGAAGAGAAATTTAAATGGTTTTATATATTCAGAGGTAGAATTAATAGGATTTGCTGATGGACTGTGGGATGGATTTTGATGGCAAAGGAAAGAGAAGATTAGGGAGACTTGGGGGTGTTTATCATAATAAATGTGTTGGAATTTAGTGCTTTTTTCTAATATGAAGTGGAGTATGGGTGTAACCTGCCTAGGGAAGAAGCAAAAAGTTGAGTAGGCTGTTGGATTCATTAGACTGGAACTGAGAAGAGAGTTTGGTGGTAGAGTGTAAATCATAAAAGTTTATAAGAACTATAGATCATCTAAGGAGGAAGTGTGTACAAAAAATAAGAGCTTCCAATTAAAGACTGAGTAAAAATGAGAATTAGTGGAAAAGGGAACAGAGTTAAAGGTAGAAAATCAAGATGAACTGTTACAGAAGTCAGAAGTCAAAAGAGGAAAGAGAAGCCAAAGAGAACATGACAGTCTTGAAGTATTCAATAAAATAGGAATGTAGAGTTATCTATTGGATTTGGTAAAGAGGTCATTGGACATTTTGACTGTGTTTTCATGGCGATAGGAAAAGCATATACAAGACAGTGAGGACTGAGGATTCAGTAGGAGGTGAAGGGGAGGAATATTTATTCAAAGAGAAGCAGAGAACAGATGGTGTTGAGGATGGGAATAAAGGAGCATCTATGACTGTCAATAGAAATGTTTCAATAAAATAGGAGATATAATGATGCCAAGAGAAAACAAAATATCAAGAATACAAATGGGGATGGGATCCAATATATAAGTGAAAGGAAGTATTGGTTTCTTTCATTTCAATAGGGAAGGAAATCTCATCCATGACCATACAGGCTTTTGTATTCTCAACAAATCAAAGTAATCAACTAGGGAGTGAATGTTAAGGGAGCATGGGAATAGTATAAAATATAGAAGAGATGATATAGTCACCAAAGTGTGGGATAATGACTGTACTAAAGAAAAGAAAATAAACTGTGTGGGCTGGTAGTTATTATCATTCTGTTGAACATTAAGGTTCTGAGTATTATCAGCCAACCTGGTGTGATTTTTTTTTTTAGCTAAGTTCGGTGAAAGGTTGAAAGTGTAGGAAGGCAAATTGCTGAGATAAGTCAGCATTGTGAGATAAACATAATCACACAAGATAAAGGGCAAGAGAGTTGAAAGTACTTATATTAAGTAATTTCAATAATTAATTGTATGATCCATGTTAGGAAATAAAAGACAGGAAGGAAGTAATAGTTTCAAAATTATAAGACAAGGCCAATATAGAGGCCTTGGTCTGTAACAGAGAAATTATATGACACAAAAGGGTAACTGGTGGTGATGACAGATGATAGAAAGAGAAATTTTGAAGTCTTCTACATATACATAAAGTCAAAGGAACAAGGAATATAAAGCACCAAGGGACATAGCACAATCCTTTAGGATAAGCCTCTAACCTAGTCTTTCTGATACTAAGCTTTCTGAGGGTATCACAAAGTCTTTACCTTGAAAACTTTGGTGCCCTTTTTACGTGGTTATTATCAGGTTCTGCTCCTAAATGTATAACACAAATACTATACTTTCAGGGATCATTTCTATAGTTTGTTACTAAATGTGTACCACAGTAGCATTTGTTTCTAATACATTATCTTCCAATGATTCTGACTTGTTTGTAAATTGTTACCCTTTTTTCTTTACAAATGTGAATATAATGAGTCCAGTAGGGAGCCTAATGTTCCAGAATAAATCATATCAACCTAAGTTTTTTCCTAAATACCAACACCTATTTTCTGGTGATATGCTACACTACCTGCTAGTTTGGAGCTTCTGATATAGTGAGACATATTTTCACCTGTAAAATAGATGCATACATTTCCTTCGAAATTTCCCATAACATTATTCCTTCTGCCATTTAATGCCTGCAGCAATCATTTCTTCCTGAAAGTTACATTGATTGAGTAACAAATTAAGTTTTTCAGTTCCAAAAGCTAGGCCTTAAATGTTTTTTTTTAATTTAAAGATTTATTTATTTATACATACAAGCTGGAGTACAGGCCAGAGGCGTGGGACGGCGGGAGGGTTCACCAGAGACAAAGTGGGGAGCAGAACAGGCAGATCAGAAGCACACTGCTGAGGGGAGCAGCGGGCGAGGCAGGAGAGGTCTGTCGCACCATGTGGGATTCTCCCTGGCTGGGAGTCGAACTCGCATTGCGTGCTGCCGACAGCTCCACAGCGCAGCGCTCAACCGCTGCGCCACTGTGGAGGCCCAAGGCCTTAAAATTGATCTGAAGTGTCAGGGTTTTCAAGGAGGGAACTACTGACAGTTTGGGCTGGAAACTACTTTGTGATAGAGCTGTCTTGCTCACTACAGGAGGTTTAGCCACATCTTTGGTATCTTCTTATTAAAAGCCAGTAGCATTTCCCTAATGGTGGCACCCAAAAATGTTTTTAGACATTGCTTAATCCCCTATGGGGAGAATCCACCAGATTATATATCTTTAATTGCCTAATTAGGAATAGAGAAAATAAAATCCCTAGGAAAGCTGTTTTTTTAATGCAAAATGTCCACAGAATTACCTACAGTCCAGTCGAGTAAGAAAAGAAGAGATAATGGCATTGAAGAACTAGCTCAGCAGGCCACACATTGCACTTTGGAGTCTCCTTTAGTTCCTGTGAAGTATGGAAAAGAAACCCAATGTTCCCTGTATCCTTGCCTGTTCCTAAAAGACTGCCATCACTGACATCCAGCAGGGAAAACATTGGCTAACTCAGTCCTGTACGCTGTCTAGAATATGCCATGCAATGGAGCACTCCTATCAACTGCTTCTACATCCTGAAGTTTCCTACCCAAAAACATTGTTTCAGGCTTCTGTGTGCTTGGTCAAGTCATAGACCCACTTTTATTGGACAGACTTTCAATCCCTACTGTTTCCTAATGATTGCCTGAAGCATACTTTGCTTTGGAGGAAATCTAGAATATCTCTACTAGCTCCTCTTATATAGTCAGTTTGTTAACCCAATACAGGCTGTGTACTCTAGAGAGCAGTCCTTTATTCACTCTTAGATTTCTTTGTGTTCCTATTTTGCTCATATTGATTTGGCTCTAATTTGTCTTGTGACTTACACAGGTTCAGTCTAGACACAAAATTCATCTATAAGAATATATAGTTTTCGGGCCTCCCTGGTGGCACAACGGGTTAAGTGTCAACACTATGAAGCTATCTGCAGCCACTGCAGCACGAGTTTGATCCCCAGACAGGGAGCTTCCCACATGGCGCAGCAGACCTCTCCTGACTTGCCTGCTGCTCCCTTTGGCAGTGTATTTCAGTCCATCTACCTGTTCTGCTCCCCATTCTCTCTGGTGAATTCTCTCACCCTCCCCCACACCTCTGGCCTATATCCCATCTTTTGTATACATAAATAAATAATCTTTTTTTTTTTTTTTTAAAGAATACATAGTTTCCCCCCTGAAGATTTTGTTTCTCATTTAGGAAAGACAATGGAGACAGACTTGGGACTGACAGAAGGATAGAACTTCTTCTCCTTTAAAAGCAAGCATGTGCATGTGATTGAAGAGTCTGGAAGAATGTAGCTGAGAAAGGACAACATCTTATGCCTAGCTATTCTGGCATTAAACACCTGCTTTGGAAAAAAATAACTCATCAGGGCTTACCCCAGGTTGCCAGCATATGAGACACTAGCATTCCTAAACTGAAGTGACACAGGAGGTGAATGGCTTATGACATCATTCAGTTTGCCATATGACTTTACGTGATCATACAAAGACCTAAACCACTAGGTGACTGAGAAGCAAAATGATCACTAACATAAATTGTCTGTATTACAAACAACTTCTATCTTACAAGAAATGTATGAGGCTATATTATATCAGTATTCTGATTTTATATGGGAATGATATGAAACCTAGAAATGTTAGTCAATTTATCCAATTTTTCCCGAAAATACATGCCAGGGTCAGTACATGAATTTGTTATTGCAATCCCAATTTCCACCTTTGTAATTCTTACATTAGCCTACCACCCAAAAAAGTGACAATGGGCTTCAACTTCTAATTTCATCAAAGAAGGGGACTGGACATTAAGTTCTGTAGCTTCTAGCGCTAACATGCTATCAGTTTCCTAGAGATTTATTTCCAACTTTATTTCCAATGAAAACACCTGCAAAAGCACTATTTGTGAATTTGCCATATGTTTTCAGCAGAAAGCTTACACTTATTTCCCTATGGAGTAATGTGCTAAGAATTTTTTTTTTTTGGTAGATTGGTGTTTATGATGAAGTACTTCATTTTTTAAAATGCCACATTGTAATCTTAGGAAAGTAAAGGATAAAAAGGAACAAATATGTTTCTAAGTGGACTAAATCTAGTTGCCTTCTGGTCTAGATTATGCACATAGCGAAAGAGAAAACTGGAATGGTTGCCAGAACTCATGAGGATCCATTAAAATTGTTAAGCACCTGGTTACTCATGTTAATGACTAGATTAATAAAACATTTAAGACAAATCAAATTCATGAGAGTTTGAAAAATAGATTTGTAAATAATTTCCAAATTTTCTGTCCCATAAAAATGACTGTTTACAATTATTTACAACACTTAAGTAAATTTTTAGACAGTTATCTAAATTTAGAATGTCAGCACTTTATGTAATTTAAATGCCTTTGCTAACTGCTAATTATTTTTTTCTCATTCTACATGAGCCTTTCCAAAGGAAACAAAAAAAAGTTGAATGTAGAGGTAAATAGGTGTACAGGTACTATATTTGGTCTTTATTATTCAAATAATGGCTGTGAATTTTAAATAAAGCAGAGTTTTCCACATATATATATATGTATAGATGCATATATACATTTATATACATATACATTATATATAATCTGTATGCCAAAAAGCTATGGTTATCAAGTGCAAGCAGAAAATGAACTAGTCTCGGGCCTCCCTGGTGGCACAAGGGGTTATGTCTCAGCACTATGAAGCTACTGGCAGCCATTGCAGCATGAGTTCAATCTCTGACCAGGGAACTGACCCACATGGTGCAGCAGACCTCTCCTGTCTCACCCACTGCTCCCCTCAGCAGTACACTTCAGTCAATCTGTCTGTTCTGTTCCCTACTCTATCTCTGGTGAATTCTCTCACACACATCCCACACCCCTGGCCTATACCCCAGATCTTGTATGCACAAATAAGTAAATCTTTAAAAGAAAAAGAAAATAAACTAGTCTCTGCTTCTGGCCATTTAACTCTCAGTTCCCTTAGGACATCTAGCACTAGTGCTAATGAAAGTGTGCTATATCTGCACTGTCCGATAAAGTAGCCATGTGGCATTACTGAGTGCTTGAAATACTGTCAGTGTAACTGATAGAGTAAATTTGTAATCTTGTTTAATTTTATTTAAGTAGTCAAGTATGACTATTAGGCTACTGTATGACTAGCACAGGTTCAGGCCAGGGTAATCTTTGAAACCTTTGAACTTTATTTGAAAAACCTCTCTCCCTAATCTTATTCAGGACTCTGAGCTTGAAAACATGTGACCAGGATGCAGAAGTTATCAGCTTCTCCCTTTATCCTATCATTTAGCCAGATTCCACCTCCTTCACCTCCCAAGTCCCATCTGCTGTGGTGGGAGGGGCGGCGGAGTAGTGGGGAAACAGGCAAACAAGCAAGGAGGCCTTACAGTACTGATTCCTCAGGCTCTGACCAATGGATACAGCTCATTCTTTCTGGGATGGGTAATCTATGCTCTTTTCCTCCTGGAGTGCATTTGAGACTACAGAAACTTTCTGCATTTTCCTCCATGTCTACACATATATGTCCCCCTCTTTGGAATCTAGTTATTCTCCCCCACTCCACGCTTTTTTTTTTTTTGGGGGGGGGTATGGTCATCATACCTCTCCACACAATCTTCTTGTAAAAGATCTGAATTGGATCTAGGTATTTTCTCTGTCTTCACTATGGTCCACGAGAAGCAGTCGTGCATTAGAGCTAGTGGCTAGTGCTACTCATCCTGCTTTGCTCAATTTGCTCACTTCTAGCATAATGACAAACACTCCTGCATCCTTGTCTGTATCTTAGGTAGAAATGTATTAGGTATAAACTATTGAAACTACCTAATTCCTTCTCTCTCCTCTCCTTGTAGGAGAGTAACCGCATTTCTCTATTATTCACTTGTATAAAGCATGGAGACAGCTCCAGGCTCTGAGACCCACAGACTCAAGGAACCACAAGTCAAACCCTCTCTGTGTGAGGGAGAAGACACCTCACTTCCGCTCAGGGTGAGGTTGAGAATTATTTCAAAATGACAATTTCTTGATGAAATACTCTCACTTATATCTAGTTGCTATTGATGTCCTCTCCAACACTTAAAAAGGCCTATAAAACTATAAGATGGAATGTCAATGTCAGTTCAGCTGAAGATCCAGGTTATTTCCTTTGCAACTCCCATTTAACTGATCCAGATTTTCAATGTAGAGTATTGGAAAAGATTATATTTAATATCTCAAAATTCCTAGCTGAAACAGAAAGAAAAAAGCTTGAATTTTTATGTCACTTACATATGCAATTGTATAAGCCCTTTATTTTAAATACTTTTTGCATTAATTCACATTAATACTATATGGAATAAGTAATATTACCCAATTTACAAATAGGAAGACTAGATGAGAGAAATTCAATTACTTGCAAAAATCACATAATTTAGGGAAAAATAGCAATTCTAGGATTAAAATCCAGAACTGAAGCCTTTCTTTGTTTAAATATACTCTGTTGTAGTACATTCACTAGGTTAGTTAATTTATCAGTTTTTATAACCACAAAGCAATATATTGTGTTAATTATATAAGCATATGTGTATGCTTATATACATGTGAAATAGTTATATGCTTAAATAAATGTGCATTTGTCACATTATTTCTAAGTGACAGTTATTTTTCTTATAATTTAAGTGCTTCTTATAGTCAGTGTATGCACATGCTTTACTAAAGTGGTGCCTCTATTCTTCAGAAAAGCCATTAATAAATGCAGTATTTAGCAACTTGGCAACTACAGAATCTAAACAAACCAGAATAACAGCTACTCAAAGAGAAACTAACAGTACAAGTCTGTATTGACCTATTCCTAAAGCAGAAAAGATCCAGAATTGATAGAAAATAACTAACATGTGTGCACACTTTGATAAGGGTCAACGGTCAAAGGGATGCATATTTAGGGTAAGTGAAATAATAGAAACCTTGATATGTTTTTCTTTGGATATTACATCTTTGAAAATAAGTTTGGTACATTTTCAAAGATAAGAAATATATAAAGTTAGCTCTTGTTAGGGCAAAAATTTTAAATGTATGATTATGCACTAGTCAGACTGAATATACTAAGTAATGTAAAAGGAAAAACTTTTCAGGCTTCTGAGCAAACCTGTCTAAATAGTGATCTATTTGACCAGGAAAGAGAAAACCCCTCCATTTTTCTTATTTACTTTCATTTTATTCAGATAATAAATTATCAATTCATTAGGTTTATCTTAACTTAGTGATTTTAAGTATCTAATGAACGCAGGACTCTTTTATTTAAAAGTCTGACTACCATTCTGTTGCTACCAGGAAAATAAATCTACATACGTGTACTTAAGGCTGATACTATAAACATGTCAGAATGTATGAAGTTGATTTCACATCTCTATTGTGAGCACATCATGTACTATGAGCATGATAAATTTATTGTGACTGCGTACACAGAACTTTGTAAATGAAATAATGAAGTGTCTCATTTTACATATGAGTTATAAGGAAGTTACATGATTCTCCCAAGTGCTAGAGCCAGTTGATAGCAGAGTTAAAACAGATGCATTCAAGATACCCTTTATATATATAAAGGAAGAACATTTTGAGATGTCAAGAAAGAGATATGATTCTCAGTTTCTGGATTATTCTCAGTCTATAATACACTACTTATATTGTATTTTCTTTTGACAGAATGTAACAAGTACTTAGCATAGTCAAATACATACAAATAAAATTTGGTAGTGAACAAAAGTTGTATCCTGGTGTTAAATATGATCAAAAGTATTTATAGATATATATGTCTATCAGCTGCTATCATATATGAAGCATGTATGCTTAACAGCACATACAATCATAACTTCCCTTCTCACATTCTTACTGCCTCCCTTCCAGTCCAATTGATATTTGTCTTAATATCGTTTTATACCTTTCTCCTGGTCTATTGAAGCATCAGTTTCATCCAGTGTCTTAACTTCTTGGAACACCTATTTAACACCTATTTAATTTATTATTCAAAGTTATTCTCTCTGCTTCTTCCATGCTCAAAAGTTACTATAAATATGGAGAGATATGCACCTTCTTCATTCTGAGGCGTTGCTTCTCTTGCTGAATTTTGCAGCAGAGGGAAATTTTAATCTATTTAGTGAATAACAATTGAGGGTGGAGGGCAATTGGGATTAGTCACAATTTTATCTACCACTTATTGCTTGCTGAATAGTCTAATTTCCTTTCTACTCAAAGGAAAGTATAAAACATGAGCTCTTCTATATTTAGAACAAGTTATCTTCTTATATTTGAAGATTTTACCCAGTTGAGATGGTAGCAGAAAGAGGTTGATGAAATTTTTACATGCCCCATGCTTTCAAAAAATTATTTATGAACAAAATTGCTAAAATTAAGATATTCCTTAATTTACTATTTCATGACACATTAAATTTTCTCTTAAAAGTAACTTTAATTTTGAGAAATTTAAAAGGATGGATTTTTAGAAAATACTATTTTCTAGTTCATTTGATTAATGTTTTTTCATCTGATAAAGACTATATAAGTATGGGTGGCTCTGACTGGAAAGACAGAGATGAATAAGAAATAAACAGTGACCTCAAGGAGTTCACATTCTAAAGTATAAAAGAAACAGAACTGTAGAAAGTTGTGAGTGGAATATTGTTTATTCAATTTTCTGAACTTAAGATGTGTGTGTATATATATACATACATGTATATATGTAATCTCTCTAATAGAATCAAAGAATTTTAAACCTGAGTCCTCAAATAAAATGTTACACTAATTCATTCATAATCCTGATAAAGAATATATGTAACATAAATTATAATTTACATTTAATAATAAGTGAGTCTATTCCATGGGCCAGGCACAAAGGACCACACGGAGTAACATAAAATTCCCTTCTTTTAATCATTTCAAAATATCGGATGAAAGTTGTGACAATGGAAGTAAAGAAAACAGAAGCATGGAAGATGGACAACTTCTCTAGATTGAAGGGCTTGGGGATACTTACTGGTAGATATGCCATTTAAGCAGAATCCTGAGAACTGAACGGAGTTTTCCATCAAAGGGGAAGAAAAAAAAAAAGTAATGGAATTTTAGGCTTAGGGACTAGGAAACACAGAGACCCCAGAGGCAAAGAGAGCTTGTAGGTTAAAGAAACTGAGAGAAGTTCCTTATTGCTATATAGTAAATGATGTTCCTGGGAAGTAGATCAGCACACACATTATTCCGGGAAGGGAAGGACTATTAAGGGTTTTACAAGAGAGGATTACATATTACTAATTGTATTTTAAAATGCCATATAACTTTATAAACTGGATGCAGGAGTAGTAACATTTAAGAGAGAGAGAACTACTAGCAAGTATTTGCAGTCATCTACATCAAAAATAACAGGTTCCCAAACAAGATTAGTGAAAGTGAGGAGGGGAACCAAAGGAATGAAAATTGAATTATTATCCTTAGGAAGTTGATTTGGAGTTACTTGGTCACTGAATGGAAGTTTAGCATGTGATGGGAGTCAACTATAACCCCACAGACCCAGCTTGTTCAAGAGAATAGCATGTAGAAACTGAGCTTTAAGAAAGAGGGGGATTATCAATTTAGCTATATCATAAGTTTGATGAGACTGGACTATCTAACAAATGTGGAAGAGGCAATTAGATAAAGGTCTCTAAATCTCAGGAGAGAGTTGGGCTGACACTCTGTCTAGACTATCCTTTGCCCAACTAATACATATTCTTCATTTAAAAGTTAAGCACAGATTACCTCTTCTATGTCTGAACTGATCCTATCTTGTGTTTTTCCATAGCAGAGATGTTTGTCACAGCTCTTAAAACCCTTTTCAATAATTTGTTTGCTCTTACTACAAAACTAATATACTTAAATAAGAAAAATATCTGTATTCCATTTTGCTTGAAAGCACTAACAAAACTTTCTGGGGCAATTCTTAATGTCTGGATAATTCTAGATCCATAGGAGACACTCATAGAAAATGTGTGTGGGAAAGAAATTTTGCTGATAGAAAAAAAACCTGTGCATTGTTATGTAAGCAATTGTCTTACATAATGATCCAGTGGACCCAAATCATTCAGGATCTTGTAGTCTAAATCAAGAGTTTGGATTTATCGTTTCCTTTTTGACTACCACTCTAATTGTCAATGTGTAAAAGAGTTATTTTATAATGATTTATGTGCAGCTAAGCAGACATTTATTCCTATCCTCATGAATGTCAGGTATGAATTATGTGTAACCTTGGAAGCTACCATGTTCCTTATTTGAGTGGTTAATAAGAAAAGGTCTGGGATGCTGCATTCCACTTGCTTTTGTTAAGCTAACATCACCTGTTCCATAGTCTTGACATGAACATAGAAAAGAAAGAGCCTTGCTGTTGCCTTGGTTATCTGGAAAACTGGTTTGTATTTTGTCCCTGATCTATATATACACCATCTTAATCAATTCATCTATAAAAATGTGGTAGTTGGATTAAATCATACCTATAAATATATTGTGAAATTATATATAAAATCCACTAGGAATAAACCGGTCAATAGTTCCTTCTTAAATCAAATCTTATTATCCTTTTGGTCCTACATTAGATTTCATATGTTTCAACTTTGCTTAATATGAAGTACACATTTTAAATGGGCTTTTTAATCAGAAGCAAACTGAACTCCTCTAATAAAATCTTCACCAAAAGCACTAATTATAATCATTACTTATCAAACTTAATACAGATGTGTTTAAAAGATCCACTTTATACTTTTGTTTCAAAAATTCTGTTAATATTATTCCGAGTGAGACAAGGGTTTACAATTCTAATTGAGAAATTCACAATGATTATGAGTTAATTTGATAGACTGCTAAATGAATATTAATTTTTATACTTATGAAATGTATTATTTCCATGTTTAATTGAAGGAATGATAACAGATCATTGTAGCAATTCTATTATTAAGTGGTATGCATTATGAATTAATCACATGGATGACAAAAGCTTGTTACTATGTGACTCCTTTTTATTATGTAAAATCCCTATCAAAATGGTTTAATTTCTGCATTACTAAAATAAAAAGAAATTTAGTAGTATTGTGAATATTGAAATAGCTATCATGTTTATGCACACCAAACCAAATATAAATAAAAGCACTATAGTTCATGTTTTCTTATTGTAAATGCTCGGATTATTTTCAGATTTATTTTAGACAGAAAAATTTGTCTATACCACTGCTGCAATGGAGTATCTAAAATAGTAGTACTTGGCCCCATTTGAAATTTGACCACTGTTTTGTTAAACCCAAACTTCAGTTTTATTTAAAGTCTACATATAGATCCATATTTTAAAAATTTTTAACACTAGTCAACATTGAGATCATTACTGACTTAAAAAGGCCCTAATATGTAGTATCTTGGTGTGCTGAACATGAATATAACCCTGAAAATTTTTTATTAGCACTCATTTTGAAGATATTTCATATAATTCATTTTATATGTTTCACCGTATAAATTTATCCAGTAGGACTGCAACAACATCCTAAATCAGCCTAGAATGATGTAATATTACATCGCATTGCATAATACCATCATGCATACATCATCCAAAGTTGTCTGCATCATTTTCTAATGCAATGCAATACTACTGCCAGGCGGCCGCTGAAGTGGGCTGATGTCAGCAGTGCACTAGATAAAGCCCTGTCGGAAAGGTTGAGCATTGAAAATATTTCAGACTTTCCACTAGACAGTTTAAGCTACTGTTCCATAGAACTGTTATTATTTTATCCATTTAGGTACAATACAGAACAGTAATGCCTCAGAAGTGCATTCATAGCGTGGACAATTTCTGCTCTATTTGTAGGGAAGTGACATTTGCCAACCAGAAGAAAAGTATCACTTCTCAAGTGAAGAAGCTTATCATCTTTACTCCAGATGCAAGGTTGGTGACCAAGACAAGCCTTGTGTCTCGCATCTATGTTGTGCGACATGTACAACACAGCTTTCACAGTGGTGAAATGGCAAAAAACCATCAGTGCCATTTGCAGTCTCCATGGTGATGGGGACTGCTGATAAGGAGGTGCAGGGTTGTCAGGCCAGACCTTGGGCTTACTACACAGCTGGCTACCGGGGCATGCTGTCCAAGAGTTATTGATTCCCTCTAGCCCTAGTTTTGGAGTTTCCATAGTCTGAACAGCAAGGGTGTCCTTTTCCATTGGCCCAGGCTAGAAGGACTGACTCATTGACTCAAATCACTCAAATAAGTTATACTTTTCTTTTTTCTTATGAAACTCTGGAAAATAAACACTCAAAGACTAATTAATACTACATAATCAGCAGTTTCCCACTGTGACTTCAGGGGCCCATAGCTCACCTGTGTGTCCCTCGGCATGTCTTTGAAGCTCAGAGGAAATGCATTGCCAAGAACCTCTACTGAATTCAGAGCTAGACTGCAGCTTCAGTGTCATTTTAAGCTGTGACTTTTGAGAGAGCACTCCTCTTGGACCTCCATCTGATGCTGATTTTTGTGTGTTCAGCATTCTGGTTGTGGGAGCATTTTCAACCAAAACATGAACAGAAAGCAGAGTATTCAAACCAATATCCTTTTGACTATAATGTTAGCTAAAAATAGCTACCGGCGCATTGGAAAGAAAGTCTAGCTTATTCCATAGAATAATCACAGAGCACCAAATAGGATGAGGAGGCAAAGGAATTCACCTCAGTCAATGGAAGAAGACAAAACTCTGGGGAAAACCCAAATATAGCAGAAATAGCCAAACTTCAGGAAGACTTCTGAGCTGTAGTCTTAATGATGCTTACCTACATTAGGAAAACAACAAATGAGCAAAAGAGAAATACAACATCTTGGTATCCCCCAGATTTCAGTATTCCTCCAACTCTGAACCTGGCCTCCAAAAGAAGAAAAGTGAAAAAAGAAGCCTCTAGCATCTGACCTGTATAAAGAGGAGCCAAAGAGTTTTGCAGAGACCAGGAGGCTGCACCTGCCTCCAATATTGTCACTCCCATCGCCTGGAAAGAGCTGAAGGTCCTGGGGCCTGGAGTCCTAAAGAGCTGAATCTGATCATCCGCTACAGCCTGGGTGCTGCTACCTCCATTGTTGTTTGGTCCAACATCCAGTTCTGTTCATCCAGACCTTAAGATTGTTGCTACAGGCTGCTGTAGTATCATCTCAGTGGTCCCAACTGTGAGTGCGTCTGGATGCCACCATGAGTTGTATCCCACCAATTGCTTGCCACATGCTACATGCTCCATGGCCTTGCTGGCAAGATAGCATCATCTTATATAAGAAGCACTTCATTTGAGACTTCTGAACACTGTGGACACTATCTAGGGTGAGATAGGATAGCTGGCCACTCATGGCCTCAGTAACTCTTTGTTTCCCTTGTTCATTAGATAAGCCCCATTATCGCTGCTCCTGAACCTGAGTGGTCTTGCAATTGTGTACATGGATGAAAACACACAGACAGTGACTTGTCCTCTGTTGGGCACTGTCCTTGAATGGTTATAGTACCCTGAGCCCTGCTTCATTCCCACTTATTTAGTAAAATATGTGAACATGTATTGAACTTTCTGACTACCCTAAGGTCCTACTATATATGAACTTTCTGACTACTATTTTCAGAGATAAAATTATTCAAGATTCTAGAATGAATAATTGCTAGCCATGGCTTGATGGTCTAGATTGACCCTCCAAATTTAAAGAAAACCATAAAAACTATGTTGAATGTCATAAGATTCAGCATGCCAAGAAATTTTGTTTGGGTTAATTAGATCTAATCTTGTAGAATAAAAGGCATTCCTAATGAAGCTTACATAAGTAAGCATAAGAGTATGGTCAAATTTTATTAAGTTTATGTTAATTATGACCTTTACTGGAATATCAGTTTCTTAAAATATTAATTTAAAAAATGTAGGAAAATATGTTTTAGCAAAATTTAAGGGAAAATGTCTCCATTAATCCACTAATAAAATTTGCCTTTTTCTAGATCTTTTCATATAATATATTTCTTGGTATAAAAGTAAAATTGAGAAGCAACAATTAATAGATCATACATTAAAAAGTTGGTAGCAGAGGACTCAGAAATATAAAAAAATTGGTAGAAAAGTCTATAGCTCTCAGCCCCCTCTCCCAAAACAAGAAGCCCTATGGTCAACAGAGTCAATGATTAAAAACAGATTCAGTACTTCATTAGAATAACCTCTTATTAGTTTAAGAATTTATGTTTGGGAACTTAATAATGATCTTTCTATGATACAATAAAGTCTTTAGATTAATACACAATTCTTGATCTGTTATTCAATAATATCTGACATTTAGTGAATACATAAATAATTTAATAAATGAATAAATAATGAATGGACAATGTAAAAAGATTATGGAATCTTGTTTCTATAAGAGCAATTTCATTCTGAGCCAGTTTCCACTTAGTGTAGTTTCAATATGAAGAGATAGTTTAAGTAACTTTTAAAAATAAATATTAGCTGTGACTTAACTTCCAATGTCAGCTGTATCACATAATATCTTATGTGGGTACACAGGATGTACTAGACTAATATTTCAGAAGTATAATCGAAATACAACATTATATTAGTTTATAGAACATTATATTAGTTTTATATACAACATAATAATCTGACACGTGTATACTATGTAAAATGATCACCAAAATGAGTATATTTCCCATTTTAGTGATTTTTAAAATTTGCAGCATATTATTGCCTATGGACCCCCCATGCTAAATACACTATATCCCCATGACTTATGAACTTCTGTCTCTTGTTTTCCTTAACTTATTTCACCAACTCCCAATCTCTCTACCATCTAGTAATCACCTTTCTGTACTCTCTAATGATGAGTTTTATTTGTTTAATTTTTCAGATATCCAATATAAGTGAAACCATACATTATTTCTCATTCTGTATCTGTTCCATTTCACTTAGCAAAATACCCTAAGGTCCATCTATGTCAATGGAAATAACCTGTTTGTATTTTTTATGGGTGTGTAGTATTTCATTGTATATACGACTTTTTTATACATTTGTCTATCAATGGACACAGGTTTATTTCATATCTTGGCTATTGTAAATAATGATTTTATGAATCATTGATAGATACCCAGAAGTGTAATTACTGGAGCATACAGTAGTATGTTCTATTTTTTAATGTTCTGAGGAATCACCATACTATTTCCTAGAGTAGACTGTACAAATTTGCATTCCCATGAACAGAGCGTGAGGGTTCTTATATCTGTACATCCTTGTTAATACTTGAGCTTCTTTTTTTTTTTTAAATGATAGCCATTCTGCCAAGTATGAGTTCATATCTTGCTGTTTGGATTTGCATTTCGCTGATGCTAATAATGTTGGGTATCTTTGTGTCTCTGCTGGCAGTCTGTATGCTTCTTTGGAAAAATATCTAGTCAGATCTTCTGTCCATTTTAATAAGACTTTTTTTTCTCAATTTTTGAGACTTTTGACAAAAGATAAATTTTTTGGGATTTATTGTATCACAACTTTATAGTATTCAAGTAGTTTTG
Source organism: Scalopus aquaticus (assembly GCA_004024925.1). Lineage (NCBI taxonomy): Eukaryota > Metazoa > Chordata > Mammalia > Eulipotyphla > Talpidae > Scalopus > Scalopus aquaticus. Next base: position 28,850 of record PVIJ01017382.1, read on the forward strand.
CATATTAAAATAATATCAAAGAATATAACAGTTATATGTAATATTTTATATTTTTATGAGACAATATCACTGCATTCTTTAATTAAAATTTAGATGAATCTGCTGACATATCTGAAATCTTTTAAAAACATAGTTGTAAAGATAATAATTTTCCAGACTCTGTGGAATTTTAAAGGAATGGAAACAGTGGATAACAAAATGACTACTTGGTGTCCAAAAATAAGACTCTTCAAAAGAGTAATTAAAATAAATACTTGCATATTAAAAAATAAAATAATTTAAAATGTGAATCACTCGCAGAAATAAATATTATAATAAAACTCAGGTGTAGAAGGTGTAGAAGAGAGCAGTGGCAGGTTTAAGCTAAATTTCTCAATTTTTTTCTAGAAGGAAGCAAACTCATTTGGTCTAACAATAATAAATCAAGATATAGCAGAATAGGCCTATTATTTATTTCTATGATGGGACTAACAATGAAACTCTTGGGAATGTGGCCTCTCTGGTGGTATAATGGTTAAGTATCAACACTACCTCCAATAAGACCTGAGTTCAATACCCAGCCAGGGAGCTAACCCCAGTACGGTGCAGCAGACCTCTCCTGTCTTGCCTGCTGCTCCCTTTAGCAGTGATTTTCAGTAGATCCACCTGTTTTTCTCCCCACTCTGCCTCTAGTGAATCCTCTCACACTCCCAGGACTCTAGCCTACACCTCA
>PVIJ01017383.1:0-29563 GCA_004024925.1 Scalopus aquaticus
GCTTAAGGTCAAAGGAAGAGCTGACTTAGGGTGAACTCCCTAGGAAATCTGGTGAGAATAATGGACACAGTCCTTAGAACACCCAGGACTTTTCAGACAGTTTCGCCGGAGTCACAGACTTTTGCCTAAGAGTTAATTCCCACACCTGGTTACCGTGAACTTCACAGGACTGCAGACTGTTTCCAGTTCAGAGAAATCCGGGATTTATATGATTGGGATTTTGACTGTTTTAAAGATCACTGGTGGTCAAAGGTCAACCCTGGACTTCTCCACACGTCTGGGTGGGGGACGCAAGGCACCAGGCGGCCACAGGCTCCCGCCTGGCAATGAGGAGGACCCTGGTCTCTACCCCGTCCCGCCCTCATGGAAAAAGGGGGCCTTTCCAGCGGGCCACGCAGCCTGCCAAGCCGAAAATATTTCCTATCTGGCAACTTTTGACAGAAAAAGTTGGTGCCTTCTGCCACCTCCCCACCCCCAGCACTTCCTCTTCCTGTTTTGGCCTGCTGCCCCGGAACCTGAAACCAGAGAAGGGACAAACAGGAGAGCCCGCTGCCCGCGGCACGGCTATTAGTTCGCTCACCGGCAATGTCTGGCCCCGTGAGGTGCACCAGGCCCTGAACTGGGTGCTGGGGGCGCACAGGGGGGTGGCATGTGCAGGGAAAACCCCCACTCTGCTCCCTTACCTGGCTGCTCTTCTCTGTGTGGTGAGAAGGGCAGCTCTTCTTACAAACTGCTGGCGACCTTGGACAGCCTCTCTGTGCCAGTTCCCACAGGGACACCACAGAGGCCTCGCTCTCAGGGTGGTTAGGACTCAGTAAGTCGACAAATAAAAAAGCCCTGAGAGGAAGACCTGGCATAGAATAAGCTGACAACACCGTTATTCTTTTATAAACGAGGACGCTGAAGCCCAGAGAGCCGAGGTCAGCGTCCCCCGGGTTACGCTACTGTGGAGCAGGGGATCTGAACTCACATCTACCAGGCTCTAAAGCCTGTGTGCAAAGGGGGTGACAGGAGTGCTCCCCTTACAGGGCCGCTGCTAGAGACTGTGTCACCCCTGAAATCAGTGCACTGAAATCCTAAACCCCCAAGGTAAGGGTGTCAGCAGGGGGCCTTCGGAAGGCAGTGAGGTCATGAGGGAAGCAATACTCCCTGGCATGTGGGGCCCGGGAGGCTGCTCCACCAGACGTGGCATCTGCTGGCGTCTTAGTCTCAGACTTTCAGCCTCCATTAGTGTGAGAACTCAATGCTGTTTACAAGTTGGCCCACTGTGGTATTGTTATAGCTGCCCTAAGGGACAGAGACTGGCGCAGGCGATTAAATGAGGTGTTGACCTGTGGGCGGTTAACCCAGGGCCAGTCTGCAGGAGGTTCCCCAAAAACCCTAGTTAAAAAGACAGACTTGGGGGCCTCCCTGTCCACAGCCACTGCAGCACGAGTTCGATCCTCAGCCAGGGACCTGACCCACGTGGCGCAGCAGACCTCTCCTGTCTCCCCGCTGCTCCCCTCAGCAGTGTATTTCAGTAGATCTGCCTGTTCTACTCCCCACTCTGTCTCTGGTGAATCCTCTCACTCCTCCCCCACACTTCTGGCCTGCACCCCAGTTCTTACATGCATAAATAAATCTTAAAAAAAAAAAAGACAAACTTGGGCATGAAGTGGAAGAGAAGCAGCCTGCAAGTCAGGCCCTTACTGCAGGTAGGAGAGTGAGCCGCACATCAGCTGCAGGAACTGGCGAAGGCTTGGGCCCCCACTCTAGGGAGTCCTGGTCCAAACCCTACTAGGAGAATGCGCACCCCCCAAACCACACCTGACTAGATGGCCTCTTGGCAGGAGAGACCACTGTCATCCCCAAGGCACCAGGGCCAGAAAACACAGCTCTTGGGAGGTACTTGGCCTGGAGACCCCAGAACTGACCAGCAATTTCTGTGGTCTTGGGGTGGGGAGAAGCTGGGCCAATCAGCCTGGGCCAGGGGCCTTCTGAGGAAGAGGTAGGTGCGTGCGGCCCTGCCCCGGAAGAAACTCCATCACCTCGCTGGACCCTGCAAATTCCTGGAACTTCCTACACAGGCTGCCTGTTCACGGCCACACTGGGGTCCAGGCTCGGCACGGGCAGTGTAAAGGGATGATTCAGACACGGGAACGGGACAGCTGGCACGGATCACCGCCCTGATCTCCCCATGGGTACGGAGTGAAGTGAGGGGGGCCTCACGGAATCTGGCAGGCGACTCCCCGGGCCCCAGCTGAGTCCCAGAAATCAGATCAGATCAGATTGCAGGCAGCCTCTCAAGGTAAATATAGCCAGAACTCCGGGGCCCGTTAACCCAAAATAAACAGCTCCGGTCAGCTGTGGGCCTCTCTGAACCTGGTCACGGGGGTCCGAAAGAGGAAGGGCTGCCCACCGCCTCACCTCAGTCCACATGGGGGAAAGGGGGGGCCATTTTCAAGAGAGAGTCCAGAAGAGGCTCATGGGATCCTAGGAAGGGTAGAAACAGGCCGGCCTGGGGTTTGCCCACCACACCCGGATGCCAGCCTCTCCCCACTCCGCTGGGCGCCATGGAGACCCCAGCCACCCGCCTTCCCCCAGCCCAGAACACGGAGCCCACTGAGCCACAGTCGCCTAGGGCTGCCCCAGGCTGCCTGAGTCTGCCCACCCCACTTCAAATGTAAACCATGTAATAAGAGAGGGCCCAGTCTGGGGGTTTACAAACTCTTCTGACCACCACAGTCCAGCTCTCGAGATGTTTCTATAAATAGACATGTCTAACAGAAACAAGTTTCCCCTAACAATACTTCTCCTTGAAGCCTGCTAATGCAGCCTTTTCTTACAACACGCCTGCATGCTGCTTCTATTTCACTACGTTCTTATTTCATTTTCAAAAATGCTATCTGCCACGGACTAAATTTATGTCCTAGGTCACGAGTGGTCAACCTTGCGGGGGGCAGGAGCAGAGAACAGGCTAGGCTTTCTCCTCACCTGGCCAATTCCATTTCTTCAGGTGTTACTTTCCAAGCCACGCCTGTCTCATGCCCTCCCCTACCAGGTGAGTACAGTGGCAGGTCATTCATTCAGGAAAAACATTTACTGAGAACCTACTTTGTGCCCAGAGCATCTTGGGGTTCTGGCAGAGAGAAAGCAGGAAATAAGAAAGCAAAAGCCATGACAGGGGGGCCTCCCCGGTGGCACAGCGGTTAAGAGCTGCGCTGTGGAGCTGTCGGCAGCAGCGACGCGAGTTCGACGCCCAGCCGGGGAGATTCCCACATGGCGCAGCAGACCTCTCCTGCCTCGCCCGCTGCTCCCTCAGCAGTGTGTTTCCGTGGATCTGCCTGTTCTGCTCCCCACTCTTGTCTCTGGTGAACCCTCTCGCTGCCCCACGCCTCTGGCCTGCACCCCAGCTTGTGTGCATAAATAAATAAATCTTACAAAAAAAAAAAAAAAAAGCCCTGACAGGCAACAACAGTTCAGACCCAATGACCTTCTCACCCATCACGTCCCTGACACGTTGAGCAAGCTTGTGTTTCCTCCACTCACTGTCTAAATGTTTCTCCAGCTTCCAGTGCATGCCTAGCCCTCGAGGGGCTTCAGCAAAGATGGTTGAGGGAACCTCAAGGTATCTGAGCCCAGCCTCTAAAGGGTCCCACAGACTGTCCCAGGTGGTCCATCAGGAACCAGACGGTTATACTAGCACTTCTAATACACTCTTGTATTTACTTAGTTCATCCCTTCAACTTCTCTATTTTTAGGCACATTCATAATATACATGTATTTTCTGAGAACACATTCTCAACGTGCAAATATGGAGGTCTGTGCTAATGATTTTTAAAAAAAGATTTATTTATTTATGCATACAAGCTGGGGTGTAGGCCCGAGATGTGGGGGTGAGAGGATTCACCAAAGACAGAGTGGGGAGCAGAACAGGCAGATCTACTGAAAAACACTGCTGAGGGGAGCAACAGACGAGACCAGAGAGGTCTGCTGCACCATGTGGGTCAGCTCCCTGGCAGGGATCGGGGATCGAACTCGTGCTGCAGTGGCTGCTGACAGCTTCGTAGTGCTGAGACTTAACTCCTTGCACCACCAGGGAGGTCCCTGTGCCAATGATTTTTTGAGAGGGCTATCAGCTCAAAAATGTGGAGGCCATCGCTTAGCCAAAGGGTCAGCAAACTGGCCCACAGACTGTAGTTTTTGTAAATAAAGTTTTATTGACATAGTCATGCCCATTCACTCCAGCTGACCTGTGGCTGCTTCTGAGATAAGATGGCAGACTGAGCACTACAGTCAGACTGTGTGGTCCGTAAAGTCAAAAATATTTACTATCTGGTCCTGTATAGAAAAAACCGCCTGATTCCTGGGGGAGACCAAGGCCCCCAAAGCTGGCTGTCAAACCCTGGTCCCACAAGGTTCCCCCCAAAGGACAGCGCCCAAGGTTTTATCCATTTGGGACATCTTTTCTGGGAGGACCACAGGCCTGCCAGAAGTCCCATTGGAGAAAACTGCGGGGTTTTGTTGAAAACTTTCTCAGTTTTATTTGGCCCAGGGAACTCCCCCTCCTCAGTGCTGACTGCCATAGGGCCTGGCTGGGAAATGCTACTTAGCCTTCTCCTTCCAGTGGCCTGGACCCAGCAACCAGCAGAACTCAACATAGCTCAGGGCTGAAAATTCCAGAAATATGTCACAGGCACCTGTCAGGTTCTGAGGTAGCTTCTGAGGAGGCCTGGAGCACCCTGTCCTAGGGGCATTCACACCACCCAAGGTGCCAAAAAAAAAAAAAAAAAAACCCGGAAGCTGTCAAGAGGCCCAAGTATCAAGCAGCCAAGAGGGTGGGGGCTGAGAGGGTGTTTGAGTCACACAGACGAGGCTTGAGCTCACCAGCCAGGTGGCCTCAGTTTTCCAACCTGCAGCACAAACCTGAAGGGCTGTTGTGAGGATTAAATGAGAAAGAGGAGGGGTCCAGGATCACACTTGGGGGTCAGTACAGAGTGACAACATCGTTATTACTCTAGAATTCTTAGGCAGTTCCTCTGCTCCAAAACCCAGCCAGTCAAGGCCTCCGCCTGCCTGCCTGGCTTCACCCCAGCACCCTCCAGGCCAGCCACACAAGCACCGCTGCCTTCGCCCCACACCCTGGTCGTTCCCATCTTTCTAACTTTGATGCTGCCTCCCCTCAGGGGGTCGGCCCGGCCCTGACTCCGCCACCCCCCAGGCTTAGCTGCAAGCGTGTCCTCATAGGCCAGCCCCGAGAGCAGGCCCAGCACCCTGGGAACGGAGTGGGCGTGTTCCAGCACAGCGGTGCGGTAGTCTGAGCGCTTCACAAACACAAACCCCGTGAACCCGCACGCCAGGTCCTACGAGGCTGGAACTACTATTACCCCCCATTTCACGGATGAGGAAACTGAGGTGCGGTATCACCAAGTGCTTCCCCAGATTCTCAGTTGTAAGTGGTAGAGCCAGGACTGAACCCCAGTTGTCTGGCTCCAGAGTCCCTGGGCTTACTTTGCTCTATCTGACTTCATGTTTCCGCTCCCCTGGCCATGGGGGCCCCACCTAGTGACAGGGCCCCACGGGACCCCAGGGGTAAGTCACGTGCCTGTGTTGAGCCCCTCAGCAGGCTGTGTGGAGATCACAGGAGATGGGAGACGGGGACCCCTCAGCCCATTGGGTTGAGCACCAGAGCTCAGTCAACAAGGGCAGTGACCCCATCAGGGACAGAGGTACGGAGGTACAGAGACGTCCCACGGCCGTGCCCCCTGAACTCCCAACTGGTCCCCAAGGCTTGATGGCGTCTTAGGATTTGAGCCCTTCCCTCTGACTCATTTCCACAGAAATTCCAAGCAACTCCTGAACTTGCTCTGGCACCTGCGAACAAAAGGGTGCTGGCAGGCGGAGAACTTGAGGAGGCAGATAATCCAAAAATAATTGATCCCAGGTCGTGGAAGGCATTTTGTTTACGGTGGCAGGCTGACCTCCCCAATTATCTTCTGCTTAGGCTGACGTTACAGCCCGCCCTCCCTGCAAAGCCAGCCACGTGCACTTGTCGTGGTCCTGCAGGCAACATGGCCAGGCTGAGGCGGGCTGCCACTCTCTGAGAGGTAAACTGAGGCACAGATGGCCGGAATCAGAACCCACCAAGGTCCCTGGGGCTCATGGAGCACCTGCAGGATGCTGACCTGGTAACGCCTCCAGAACCCCGGTTTTGTATCTTTCCTGAGTGCCTGGCCGCTGAAACTGGCCGAGGTCTGCTGTTTCCAGAAATGTGGTCCAGACCCGGGGTCTCGTCTGCAGACTACGGAGGGCCCGGTGAAGGCAGACCACTTCAGATTCCAGCAATTCCTCAACCCCACGAGCTCTCCAAGTCCACCGTGCCTCTGTGCCCACGAGAAAGTGGGCCCCAGAAAGCAAAGGACTCGCTGAGGTCCCAGAGTCCCCCCTATTAGGACCCCAACCAGGCCCTTCTACCACGAGGGGGAGGAGTCTCTCAATTCCCTCCAGGCTCCTGGGAGATGTTTCTCAGTCCCACCTGGGGAGCAGGTGAGCCTGGCATCCTGGACGGCCGTCCACCCCGAGACCAGACGGCACGTCTACGCCTCGGTCCAGGGCTAGGAAGGAAGCCTCTGCGGCTAGGAAGTTGCTTGTGCTGAGTCACAGGCCGAGGACAGTAATCCAGGAAACTGTTTCCATAGTGCCGGGCTGTGGCACCCCTTTTTCTGGAGGCTCACCATTGTGGCTGGGTGTCTGCAGTGGGGCTGGGGCGCAGGCAGACCTGCCTTGCTACAAAAGCCGCCCCCCACCTCTCCCATAGATTTCCAGACTCAGGGTACACAGTGACCCACTTGTAGCCACTTCCTGGGGAATGGAAGCTCTCATGGGGTCCAGCTCCTCTCTGCCAACAGAGAATCAGGGACTCCACCAGTGGAGCCAGGGGAACGTCTCCACCCCAGTTGGGGTAAATAAAGGTCCCGAAGGGGCAGCCGGGGAGCACCAAGACCCATGAGGCCTCTAGCTGCCTGGGCTCCGGCCTCCTCTGCACTGCGCTTAACAAGAGGGCAATGGAGCTGGATGTCTGGTTATAAGAGCAGAAAGCACCACCCCATGCCGACACCTGAGTTTATGAAGCCAAGAAAAAGGGGAACAGACCTCCCACCACCCCAAGCCCAGCAAGTCACTGAGAAGAGCTACAATTTTGGGGTCACTCCCTTCCTCAAAACAGTCAAATTCCGTTTTGCTTCAAAGACACTTTTCTGCTGTTTCTCACCCCCCCCCACCCCCAAGGCCTGATGACCCTGACTGGGCCTTAGTGGAGGCCACACACCGCAGGTGGTGCAACTGCCCGGATGAGTTCCAGAGCCAGCAGCCTGTGTGGATCCACACAACAGCTGCTGCGAGGCCTGCAGGGAGTTCCCTGACAAGCTCCTTAGAGAGTGGACGCAGCCTTAGTGTGGAAGTCAGGGAGTGGCACTTAGTGGGTGCGTAGAGGTCCTCAAGCAAAGGCAGACTGATGTCTTAGGATTTGGGAGTAACAGAAATTGAATTCCATCCCATCAACCTAAATTACACGCTAACCCCCCCCACACACACTCTCCCTCTCTCTCTTAATTTTTCAAGTCAGAGAGACTCGTGAGTAGTAACCTTCATTTACCGGTTGAGAAACCAAGGCCCAGAGAGGGATTTGCCTGAGGTCACTAGGGCAGCATGAGGCAGAGCTGGGAGAACTACTCCCGACACCCCCAGACTGACTTCCCATGGAGGCCCTGTGTGTTCTGGGTCCACTCAGGGCTCTGACAAAATTCAGGCTCCGGGGCCTCCTTGGGGGCCTAGGGGTTAAGTCTCAGCACTGTCTCTGCTGAGGCCTGAGTTGGGTCCCCGTCCAGGGAGCTTAACCTCTCCTGTCTCCCCGCTGCTCCCCTCAGCAGTGTATTCCAGTTGATCTGCCTGTGCTGCTCCCCACTCTGTCTCTGATGAATCCTTTCTCACTACACCCCAGTTCTTCTACAAATACATAAATCTTAAAAAAAAATTCAGACTCCACAGCATCGGTTCACTTGTTTGGAGAACACAGGGACACACAGACTCACTCCCTTCCTGGGAAAAGGGGGAGGGTACGGCCCCTCCCTCCCTGCTGCTGGGGCCAAGGGCTTAGCTCACTCAGGGGGAGGCCAGGGCGATCTGCTAGAGACCTGAGGGAGGGGGCAGACCCTGCTCACACAAGCTGAAGTCAGCCAGAGTAATAATAATGAATTGTTAGAGGGCCCTGCCCCCAGACTCCAAGATTCCAGGCCCGAAGGCATGAGGGCCACTGTGTGTTCAGGCTGCAGCTTTCGGGGCCCACCCCTCAGAAACCCTCTCCTCCAGCCCAGCCGGTTAAGGGAAGAGGAACCTTTGACTACCCCCTAAATCAAGAAAGAGCCCATTCAAGAGAAACATGTCCCACCCACCTCCCCCACACCCAGTGACTCAGTGGCAAGTTTCTGGAGAAGAAACTGAGGGTGGGGAGCGGTTGTCAAACCCCCAGGCTGAGGCGGCCCAAAAATGTGGTGGGAGGCAGGGGTCAGGAAATCCCCTCTTCCAGGTGATAAAAGGACAGGCCTGGTCTCCAGCGGGGGCACAAAAGAGTCAGCCTGGGGGTCCGCTTCTCGCCCCCTCCTGACACCTGCTCTGGAGATCAGACCTTTGGCGTTCTTCCTCAAATCCCCCCAAGCATATTCAGATTCTGGGGGACAGTCTTCTTAAAGATGTACTTCGAGGCTCCTACTGCGTTTCCCTCCCCCGCTGCATCAAACTTGTCCATCTGAAGGCATCCGAGCACCCCCCAACCCGGACATTTGTAAGGCTTGTCACCCTCTCCACCCCACCTCCCCCGGAGGGTGCCACTTGTCGCCCACCTCTCCTCACGTCCTGCACTTTGGCCGCTTCAGCGTCCACGACAGCCTGGCCCCAGCTCTTCCCCGCACCCCCAGTCCACCCGGCCCGCCCAAGACAGAAGAGGGGGCAGGGAGGGCGGCCCGAGCTCACCATGGCGAAGCCGGAGAGCAGCGCCGAGGTCCGGCTCGAGGCTTTGAGCTTGGCGCGACTCAGGTAGAGCTTGCGCCAGGACAGCGCCTGCATCGAGTGCTCGTTCAGGCTCATCACCTCGGAGTAGCTCTGGCCGATCCAGTCCGGGTAGGTGACGGCGGGCGGCGGCGGCGACCCGGGGGGCTCCCCGTCCCCGCTGCGGCGGCTCCGGCGGCTGCCGCTGGTGGTGCTGCCGCCGCTTAGGGGAAGCTCGGGGCTGCTGCTGCTCGGGGGCGGGGCGGGCTCCGGATGCATGGAGCACGCTGCAAAGGCGAGGACCGGCCCGGGCGCTTGCGAGCCGGCAGCCCCCGCGCCCCGCCGCACCTACGCCTCCGCCTGAGGCCGCCGCCGCCTGCCCCCCGCGCGGGCCGGGCCAGACCCAGCCGGCCGCCAAGGACAAGGAGGAAGTGAGGGAGCGGCTGCAGCCCCAACTCGCAGGCCCGCGGCGCCGCCTGCAAAAGCCGGGGCGGCAGCGGCGCGAGCCTGCGCGCGACCCAGAGTCCCGGATCCCCTGGCCCGGACCCTCGGCGCGCGCGGCGATTGGCCGCCACCCCGGGCCGGTTTGCAGGCGCCCCGCCCATCCGACGCCCCGCCCCACAAGGAGGTGGGGGCGGGACCGGCGCGGGTCATGTGACTTGGCCCCGCCACAGGCCCCGCCCACAGTCCCTGGCGCCGCGCCACCCTGCCCGCGCCCCTTCCTGGAAGCGCCGTAGGCCCCCAGGCCTCCGCGCGCTCGCGCTGCCGGCGCCGCCCCTCTCCGCAGCTGCTGCGATGGCCCTTCTCCCGGAGCTCCGACTCCCGGGTCGTGCCGCCTGAGGTCACCGCTGGGAGCCTCCTGAGGCCCGTTCCCCTGTTGGAACAAGGAGGCTCAAGGTCTGCAGGAAAAAAAGCAAACTGCTCATGTAGAGTTCATTAGAGCTCATGCCTCTGACTTTAGAGATCTGGACTTCATTCATTCTGTACTTACTGAGTCAGGGTAGGGTGTTGAACGAGATGGGCAAAATCCCCTATCCTGGTGGAGCGTAACCTTCTCGTGGGGGAGACGCACAAACACAGGGATAAACTCGAACAGTAGTTTAGAAAGTGATGTGTATAGGAAAAGAAAGCAGAGAAACGGAGGGTGGGTAGTGCGGGCAGCAGTTTTAATTTTAGAACACTCTGGGCAAAGATTTTTGTTTGGTTCAGTTGGTTCGCTCGCGGTTTACCCGGGTATTGGCACACACCAGCCGGCCCCCCGTAACTACCCTTTGAATGGAGGTTCAGTCCCTTTCAACAGTTAGGCTGAGGGATTCCAAGAAAATAGTAACCTACACTGAATCTTACAAGTTGGTGGGGAGAACAGGCGATAAACAAGTCAGTTCACACTTTTCAGATTTGGTCACTTTCGAGAGCTGAGACCTGAACCAGCCGCGAGACCTGCTCTCCAGGCGGAGGAGCCAAACAACAAATCAAAGACCCTGAAACTTCCATGCCTGGCTGTTGGAACTGTAGAAGGCCAGTTAGCTGCAGATTAGTAGGGGGCAGATGGGAGTGGGCTACTGGACCCGGACTGTCCCCTAGGATGGCGCTCCAGGAGGGCAGGGACCTTTATGTCGGTTTCACAGCTCTAAGCTCTATCCTCAGCATCTAGATATCGCTGGGCACGTTCTCTCGCTCCGTGCATACTTGGGGAATGAATAAGTGTGGGAGAGAAAGGAATGAGTGACGCTCATAATTACCCACAGAAAGAACGCGTGTGGCATTCCAGGTCAGCCAGGTGACATTTAACTCCCCTGGCCACTAGAGAGCGCTCGGCCACTCGCCCACTTTAGGAGATAAGCGAAGGTCCCCGCCTCCCCGCCAAATCGCTGGGATTTCCCCCCAAGCGGCATTTCTGGGTGTTTTTCCTAGGAAACCTGGACTCTGAAATCTCACTCCACTAGTCGTCTCTGGTGGCCTTTGAACTTGTCACCCCTTCCACTTCCCATCTGTGTCTCAGCTCAAATATCACCTCCCTCCGAAGGGACCTTCCCACATTCAGAGTCTGTAGCACCCACTTCACTTTCGATCCCCTGCCCTGTTTCATTTCCCTTTGAGTTGATGACCATGGTATCTAAAATCACCCACTTTATTTACATCTTGATCTGTTTGATCATGTCCCTTCTCCCCCTCCCCCCGCCCCAGAGTCCTTGAGAACGAAGTTCAATTCCGTTTAAATCACTTCTCTCTCACCCAGGGGCGCTCGCGCAGGTGTCTCCCACTAGAAATATGCTCCCTGAGAAGATAACGAAATGCTCTTGGTTCCAAGAACCCTTAGCTCGGAAGTGGGTACACACTACTTCTTGGAAGCTGCGGGGGGGAGGGGGGCCTGAGGGAGACCAGCAGGGCTGGAAGGGAAGAGGCTGGAGGTTGAGGCGAGAGGTTTACTGACTGCAGAGGAACAAAAGGATCTGGGATTGAACTCAACAGGGGCATTGGGGTGGGGATGAGGTCGGTGAACCGGCTCCTACATCACGCTCCTCCCTCCATCCTTCTAATTCCATGGGGTTGGGATCTCACATCGCGCAGAGTTAAAAAAAAAAAATACACACACACACCCCCAAAAAAGCCCAGTTAAAAAAAAAAAAAAGGTTGGCAGTCCCAGTTTCTGGCCCCAGGGCCCTAGAACCTCTTAAGGGCCGGTGAGTAGTAACTTTGCCCCAACCTGGTTAGCGTCAGCTGGCACCCTGAGGTGCACCACTCTCCCCCCCAAAACAAAAGACCACCTCTATTTAATCTGTACAGAAACTGAGGCCCCAGAAAAAAAGCACCTTCCAGGGGACGCCAAGCAAGTCAGTGGAGTCAGGATTGCACCCCGAGCTGGGCCTGTGGGCTCCGTGCGTGGCTCCCCCTAGCGGCTAGGAGGTGCGCTTTCAGCCTTTTTGGGTTTATTTTCGGAAAAGGTCAAGCAGAATTTTTTGAATTAACTCTGCGCAGGATTCTGTGAGACCCAACTAAAAAGGCCACTGCATCCCCCCCAAACGGCATAGCCCAGGGCTGACCAAAGGTAGTATGAGCTGCCTTGGGAGGGAGCAAGATCCCCACTGCACGCAGTGAAAAAAATAGTTAACGCTTATGTAAGGCTTACCAATGAGAGGCACTATTTTAAGCCTTTTATTATAAACAATTTATTATTTTTTAAAGATTTATTTACTTATGCATACAAACTGGGGTGTAGGCCAGAGGTGTGGGGTGGTTAGAGGATTCACCAGAGACAGAGTGGAGAGCAGAACAGGCAGATTGACTGAAATACACTGCTGAAGGGAGCAGCGGGGAGACAGGAGAGGTCTGCTGCACCATGTGGGAATCTCCCCAGCCAGGTATGGAACTCATGCTGCAGTGGCTCTGGATAGCCTCACAGTGCTGCGCTTAAACCGTTGGGCCACCAGGGAAGCCCCATTAAACAATTTATTATTGATAAATAAGTATACTAATACAAAATATGTTTCATAAAACATTACATATATTGCATAACAAACTATATCTATTAAATGTATTAAAGTATATATTAATTATATCTATGTTATATGCCATGTTAAATTATTTTGTTTATTGCTCTTTTATTTTATTGAATATATTATCCTGGCAGCAGGAATTCCTTGCAACAACCCATGGTATTTATATCACCATTTTACACAAGGGAGAAATGCACTCGGGACATCAAACTAGCTGCAGGCCTCGGGTCTAGGGCTTAACTACCTACCTCTACCAGCGCATCAGAAGCTCCAGAGGTTGTTTGTCTTTTTTTTTTTTTAATTCAGGTTACTAAAACTCACCTAAGCTTTTGAGTTATAAGGAGTTTTTTTAGGTAAAGTTTGAGAACTTCTGAATTAAATGGGCTTTAGTTTTTAAGACATTTAGTCTTAAACAGCAGAGTTGATTCAAGCTGGCTGTGCAGTTGCAGTGTGACCTTGGGTCAAATTACGGACTTTTCTGAGCTCCCAGTCCTCTTAGCAAATGCCTGCTCATGAACCTGAATTGGACACCCAGCCATGTCCCCCAGGCAGGTATTTAAGAGCCCAGCTGTAAACCTGATGCCCAGCTGTAGTGGGACTATCTTGCCCCTTCCTGCCCAAAGGGTTCTCAATTTCCTACTTTCAGTTCAGGTCAAAGACAGAGCACTTCCTTATAGTCCATCAGGGCCACGAGCCTCTGTTTATTTATTTAAAGATTTATTTATTTATGCATACAAGAACTGGGGTGCAGGCCAGAGGCTTAGAGTGGTGAGAGGATTCACCAGAGACAGAGTGGGGAGTAGAACAGGTCGATCCACTGAAGCACACTGCTGAGGGGAGCAGCCGGCAAGGTAGGAGAGATCTGCTATGCCGTGTGGAAGCTCCCTGGCCAGTGATCGAACTCGTGCTGCAGTGGCTGTGGACAGCCTCGCAGTGCTGAGACTCAACCCTTTGCACCACCAGGGAGGCCCATGAGCCTCTGTTTAATTCCTCCACATCTCTGCCGTCCTCTCTGGCTGCTCTGAAGCCTTTAGCCCCTGAATTAGTAATCATACAAGAGCCACCAGTTTTTGAGTTTGGGCTTTACAAAACACTGCTTGCATACAGCTGGTGATGGGAAGCTCAATCCTCCCAGAAGTCCTGCAGGGCTGTATCCTCACAGCTCTAAAGTTTGCCTTTTATGGATCTGGTTTCCCCTTTCTGTCCTTCCCTCCATGTTTCTTGTATAAAATCCTTTGGCTGCCCAGCCCTGAGGCCAGCTCCACGAGACATCTGAAAGGAAGCTTTAGTGAGGGACCCAGAAGACTTTCACTTCCAAGAAATGGGTGAAGGGTTTGGAAATAGGGTTAGATACTAAGAGGGAGCTGATTGCAAAATTCAAAATTAGGTTTTGTGAACTGTGGTGTGGATCTCAAAGACATAGACCAGGGCCTCCTTGGTGGTACAGGGGTTAAGTCTCAGCACTATGAAGTTATCAGCAGCCCCTGAAGCAGGAGTTTGATCCCCGGCCAGGGAGCTTCCCACATGGCGAAGCAGACCTCTCCTGTCTCCCCGCTGCTCCCCTCAGCAGTGTATTTCCATAGATCCGTCAGTTCTGCTCCCCACTCATCAAGGAGAGCCCTAATCCAATATGACCAATGTCCTGCAAACATGGGGACAGGGGCCTCCCTGGTGGCGCAGTGGTTAAGCGCTGTGCTGTGGAGCTGTCTGCAGTGGTGACGCAGGTTCAACACCTGGCAGCGGAAATTCCCACATGGGGCTACAGACCTCTCCTGTCTCGCCCGCTGCTCCCCTCAGCAGTGTATTTCCATTGATCTGCCTGTTCTGCTCCCCACTCTGTCTTTGGTGAACCCTCTCGCCGCCCCACACCTCTGGCCTGTACTGTACCCCAGCTTGTATGCATAAATAAATAAAGCTTTAAAAAAAAATGGGGACAGGCCGACCTGAGGCTGTCAGAAGCTCAGAGAGAGACCTCAGCACATCTTCCCATGGTGCCGTGCTGACCCCTGATTTCAGACTTCTGGTCTCCAGAACTGTGAGACAGCACACTCTGCTATTCTTATTTATCCAGCTTGTGGGAGGCTTGGTTCCAGCAGGCCTGGGGAACTGGTACCCTGGAGTGAGGTGGGCTCTTTAATTAGCCAAGGAACTTGGGCTCTAGCAGGTTTATCAGGGGCTACAAAGCACATTCAGGACATCAACAAAGGCTAGAGAAGGACACAGGCTTTGTAGCTGGACACACCTGGATTTGAATGCCAGATTTGAAATTTATAACTGTGCCACCCAGCAAAACCAACTCAACCTCTCTGAGCCCCACCTGTCAAATGGGGAGGATGGATAGACTTGACAGATAGGGTTGGGCAATTTGTTGGATGCTCTATAAATGGCAGTCCCTGTTTCCATTCTTTCTTTAAAAAGAAAAAAAGATTTATTTGTGCATACAAGAGCTGGGGTGTAGGCCAGAGGTGTGGGGGCTAAGACAACTCACCAGAGACAGAGTAGGGAGTAGAACTGGCAGATCCACTGAAATCCACTGCTGAGGGGAGCAGCGGGTGAGACAGGGGAGGTCTGCCGCGCCATGTGGGTCAGCAAACTGGCCAGGGGATCGAACTCCTGTGGCAGTGACTGCAGACAGCTTCAGAGAGCTTAGAGTAACCCCTTGCGCCACCAGGGAGGCCCAGTTTCTGTTCTTGTGGGACATGCCCTGCCCGTGGAAAGGGGCTGTCTCATCCCAAATCAATGAGCTGCTAATCCATGGTTACCAAAGGCAGGATATCAGTGAGAAGCCACAAACCAGCAACAGCGATCAGAATAGGGGCCTGGGCGATCGTGCAGAGAATTGCTTCATAGCTAAGGGCTGTGGAGGGAGGCAGACACGGGAGATGGCGATCTCTGCCTCTGGGGCTGGAGGGACAGAGGAGACGTTTCTGGCACCCAGGAGGGACGGGAGTGGCCAGAGAGAATTGGGAGTCCCTCTCGTCCCCTTTGGGCCTGTCTGCTGGGCGCTGGAGACAAGGAGGCTCAGGGAGCTTAGCGGGAGAGAAACACCTGCTTCTCCCATCCTCCTGCCCACCACTGTCTCCCAGTAGTCAATCTGTGCAGGAAGCCAGTTGATTGGCAGCCTGGAGGTCAACCTCCCAGGAGGTACAGAGCAAACCCAAAGAAGGACAAGGAATGGAATGGGGGGTAAAGAAGCGCAGATCCGACACCAGCGCAGAGAGGGTTACATTTAATTTCTTGAAACCTCGGTTTCCCCATCTGGGAAGTGGGGGCATGTTAATGTCTGTTAACTGAAGAGTTGAGTGCACAAAACACGGGAACACTATAAACAGTCCCCCAGTGTCTGGCCCGCACTAGGGGCTGGCTTGTAAATAGAAAGACACCAGCGAGTTAGCTGAGTTAGCCGTTTTGGGGAGGAGGACAGAAGCGTGGGAAGAAACTCCAGGTACGGGAGCAGGGCGGGCGCTGCTGATATTTTTATCCCGCAGACGTGTCCATCTGTCCTCTCTCCATGCTAAGCTGATGACCGTCAGTCTCCTTTTAGAAAGTGTGAGTCAGGGCTGACCACACCAAGTTCAACGGGGTCCTTGGGAGTTTGGTCTCTGCACTCCTTCAAAAGGATTTCAAATCCACTCGATTTTTAGCTGGTGTCCCTGTTACCAAACTTTCCTGGCCTCCCTCAGCCTTTTCCAGGATCTCTCTTTGTATAATTAAAAAGAAAAATAGAACAGCTGATGTTGCCAAAAATGTATTTAAAGTGACACCCTGGGTTCAGGGAATGAAAAATAAAAACGGTTAGATTTTAAAAACGGTTAGGTTTAGATTAAAAGTCTCCCGGCTCAGCTGTCTCCTGGCCCTGGGATTTCTCCTCAGCCTCCCCACCTTTAATCCCTTGCCCTGGCTTGTAAAAAGTTTTTTTTGACTGAAGCCATTTATTTCCAGAGAATTGTTCCAGCGTAATCACATAAAACACCTACCATCCCAGAAACAGCCTGTTAGATGGGATGTGGTGCTGGGAGTTCCTGGGGAAGGTGGGAGAGGATTGCAGGACTCATTTAACTGCTGCGCCACCAGGGAGGCCCAAGAGCTCAGGTCTTAAGAAAAAAATTTTTTTTTTATTTTAAAGATTTATTTATTTATGCATACAAGCTGCGTTACAGGCCAGAGGCATGGGGCGGCGAGAGGGTTCACCAGAGACAGAGTGGGGAGCAGCACGGGCAGATCGATGGAAATACACTGCTGAGGGGAGTAGCGGGTGAGGCAGGAGAGGTCTGCCGTGCCATGTGGGAATCTCCCTGACCAGGCATCGAACTCGCATTGGTGCTGCAGATAGCTCCACAGCTATTACTTATTTATGCATACAAGCTGGGGTACAGGCCAGAGGCGTGGGACAGCGAGGAGTTTCACCAGAGACAGAGCGGGCAGCAGAACAGGCAGATAGACTGAACCCTCTCGCTGCCCCATGCCTCTGGCCTGTACCCCAGATTGTATGCATAAATAAATAAATATTTAAAATTTTTTTTTTTTCTTAAGACCTGAGCTCTTGGGCCTCCCTGGTGGCGCAGCGGTTAAAACGCTGCGCTGTGGAGCTGTCCACAGAGGCGATGTGAGTTCAACGCCCAGCCAGGGAGAATCCCACATGGTGTGGCAGACCTCTCCTGCCTCGCCTGCCGCTTCCCTCAGCAGTGTATCTCTGATCTTCCTGTTCTGATCCCCACTCTGTCTCTGGTGAACCCTCTCGCCACCCCACACCTCTGGCCTGTACCCCAGCTTGTATGTATAAATAAATCTTTAAAAAAAGAAAAAAGACCTGAGCTCTTCTCTGCAGTGCCTTCTTCTCCATCTCCCCAGGTCATCTCCTCCAGGTCACCATCCTCGCCCACCTGGAAACTAGCAGTAACCTGGTCCCCATCCTTTGCTTTTACTCTTGATCCTCCTAAATCTATTTTGACACAGTGACCAGAAAGAGCTTTCTAGAATATTCACCTAGTTGTGTGAGTTTCCCAACACTGCTGTAACAAATGATCTCAAATAGACTGGCTTAAAACAATACAAATCTATTCTCTCTGTTTTGGAAGGAGATAGCCAATGTGTACCACGAGGGAGGTAAGAGTAAGGTGAGGCAGGACTGGAATCTTCTGGAGGCTCTGCAGGAAAACTGTTGCCATGCCTTTTACCTAGGGTTATCAGCATTCCTTGGCTTGTGGCCCCATCTTCCATCTTCAAAGCACATCACTTTGAATCTCTGCCTTGTTGTCACATCTGCACTCTTTGTCTATCTTTTAGGACCTTTGTGATGACATGGGACCCACCTGGGTAATCCAGAATAATCTCCCCATCTCAGCATCCTTGATTTGTGCATATCTGCAAAGCCCTACTGCCATAAATGCTAACTTTGATATTGTGATTTACAAGAAATCTACACTTGTTTATTCGGATGACCAAAATATGTTTCTCATATATATCTGATCTTCATCCATAGTCCCTGGCTCATAGCTCCCTTGGAATTCCCTAAGTGTTGAGAGTGATAAAGTATCTCTTGGTAATTGGTTGACTTTGGGGGAGGCACCTAAGGCTGGGGACTGGCTGCCAGGAGAAGTAACTATGTGATTAGAGGGTTGGAACTTGCAGTTCTACTCTCAGTCCTTTAAAGAGAGGAGAGAGACTCAGTTCATTGGCCAACGACTTAACCAGTCATAACTATGTAATGGCGCCTCCATAAAACACCCAAAAAGACATGCTTTGGAGAGCTTCTGGGTTGGAGAATGCTATTTGGGGAGCATGGTATACCTGGAGAGGACATGGGAGCGCTGCACCGTTTCCCCATGCCTTGTCCCATGCATCTTGTTCATCCAAATGCTCTTGAGTTATATCCTTTGTAATAACTGTAGGGTAGGTGAGAATAGTCAGGTTTTCTGCCCTTCCCTCAATGATGGACATCTGCAGGCCTACACGCATGCCTGATGGTGGGCACCTGGAGTGGAGTGTGGGCATGTGTGAGTGGGCACACCAGATCCAGAGACTAGGCATAATTATAAGCAGCAGCAGCAGCAGCAGCAGCAAGAAGCAGCAGCAAGAAGCTGCAGAGAACAGAGCGTGGAGCAGAGGACTGTTCGGGGTGCAGCAGAGAGGCCATGAGACGCCACCAGAGAGCCTGAGAGTGAGTGAAGATTTGCGGGGGGCTGGGAGGCTGGCAGGCCTCCCTGCCAGCCTCCCAGCCCCCTGGCCCCGCTTGCCTGCCCTGTACCTAGCTGCCTCTCTATGAAAGACTATTAAAAGCCTGCCAAAACCCCTGAGGGCTCCAGGACTCTTTCCCTTTCTTTAGACCCGTCTGTGCAGCTCTGTGGAGAACTTGTACTCCTGATGTCCTTCCTGCCACTACATAACCCAGTGATCTTGTGATTTTCTTTTTTATATCCAAAAGGGCAGGTTTATTATAAAAAGGGAGAGAAGAGTAAAGGACACTTGCACAGGCATCAGTGGGCAGAGAGAACTGCACATTTATTAAAAAAGACAGCTGCATAGGGGCCTCCCTAGTGGCCTAAGGGGTTAAGTCTCAGCCTCTGAAGCTACTGGCAGCCACTGAAGCACGAGTTCAATCCTGGCTAGGGAGTTGACCCACGTGGCGCAGCAGACCTCTCCTGTCTCGCCCACAGTGGATTTCAGTCACTCCGCCTGTTCCGCTCCCCACTCTGTCTCTGGTGAATCCTCTCACTCCCCCCCACCTCTGGCCTACACCCCAGCTCTTGTATGCATAAATAAATAAATCTAAAAAAAGAGACCGTAGCATAGTCCCAGGCTGGCAGCCTCAGGAGGAGGAGCTGCCGTTGCTGCTTTGCAAAGGGAGAAGGTTGGTGAAGAGAAACACCTGCGTAGTCACAGGCTGGCAGAAGGGCTGCTGCTGATCTAGTGCTTTGATTGGTTTCCTGAGTTCTGTGAACCCCTCTAGCAAATTAATGGAAACTGAAGAGGGGGCCCTAGAACCAGCAGCTCAGAAGAACAGGTGCCCGACAGGCAGGGCTTGTCACTGCTCTCTGAAGTGAAGGAAGGTCTCGGAAGACTGCGCCCTTAACAGGTGGAATCTGATGTTGTCTCCAGGCTCATGGGACCACAATCGAGCTGAGCTGACTTATGCTCTCAGACACCCTGCTGGTGTGAGAATTGCTTGTTGGCCTGGGCAAAGTTCCACAAACTTAGCTTGGAATAGAAACCAGGAGCCCAAAATAGTAACATAGTCACAGGTACTGGGATTAGGCCACGGATATCTTGGGGGGATATTGTTCAGCTCATCACCGTGCTTATAGCCCTCCAAGTTTGTCTGAGTTAGAATAAAACCAAACTCCTTCTCCATGATAGGAAGGCCTTCTCTGACCTAGTCCTTTCCTCCACTTCAATGCCACACTCTCCCCTGAGGTCACTGCAGAGAAACCTACTTGCTTTCCATTGTTCTTTCTACTGGTCAACTCCATTCTCACCTCCAAGCCTCCACACATGCTGTTCCCTCTGCCTATAATGCTCTTCTTCCATATCTTCACATGGTTGGTTGCATCTTTCCTTTTAGATCTTAGCTCACATGTCACCTTTTCAGATGATGATGAATCCACACCACTGTGTCCTGTTTACTTAATGTCAACATAAACCCTATTGTTGCCTGTTTACGATTTCTTAGAAGATTCATTTATTTATGCATACAAGAACTGGGGTGTAGGCCAGAGGTGTGTGTGGGGGGTGGTGGTGAGAGGGTTCCCCAGAGACAGAGCAGGGAGCAGAACAGGCAGATTGATTGAAATAAACTGCTGAGGGGAGCAGTGGGGAGACAGGAGAGGTCGGCTGCACTATGTGGGAAGCTCCCTGCCCGGGGATCGAACTCGTGCTGTGGTGGCTACAGATAGCTTCATAGGCTGAGACTTAACCCCTTGCACCACCAGGGAGGCCCTGTTTTTTTTTTTTTTATTTAATTTGTATACTTACTTGTCCCTCTCCCCCATTAGAATATTCATGCATTATTTGTTAATTGCAAGGTGCATTTATTGAGTGCCTACTGAATACGGGCAGCCGACATTTATCTGGCATCTACTGTATACCGTTGGTCCCAAATCAGTGCCTGAATTATGAACGCCCTCAAGAAGCCCCCAGTCCTCCTGAGAAAATGGCCCGTAAATAAATAACTTTGACACACAAAGATAAGGCTAGGATGTGGGTGTGTTCATAGTGCAGAGGCGCCCTTATCACCTTGGACTGCCAGGCACATTTCCCAGAATCTTATCTTCTCACCTTCTTACTCCTTAAAAGTCAGGCGGACTTCCTCCCTCCCTCTCCTGCCTGCCCATCCCCTGGGCGCCCAGGAAGGAACTCTGCCTGTGGCACATGCTCAGTCCACAGGAGTTGTCTGACCGCTGCCATTTCCCTGCTGGCAGTACTTCCTCTGGCCAGAGCAGTGCCGGGTCCAAGCCCAGCCACCTCTGCCAAGGAGGCAGAATCTGCAGGCTCCAGAGGTTCCTCCCCTCCCCCAATCTGTCCTGACCTTTCCAACTATAGGTAAAGGATGGGAACCCCTTTTCTGGATCTCTATGTGATCTATTCTGGTAAAATCCAGGCAACTTTGGGAACTGTGGCAGACCTAAACCCTCATCGTGGGCCTTTCTCTGACCTTATACGTTCTTTTCTTCCCTTCTTGTTAAGTTGTGGTAAAATATACATAATTGACTATTTTGATCATTTTAAAGTGGTTCTGTGGCATAAAGTGCCTTCACACTATTACACAACTAGCCCCATTGTCCATCTTTGCTCGATTTTTAAAAAAAGATTTATTTATTTATTTATAAAGATTTATTTTTTATATTTGCATACAAGCTGGGGTGCAGGCCAGAGGTGTAGGGCAGTGAGAGGGCTCACCAGAGACAGCGGGGAGCAGAACAGGCAGATAGAGCGAAATACACTGCTGAGGGGAGCAGCAGGTGAGGCAGGAGAGGTCTGCCGCACCATGTGGATTCTCCCTGGCTGGGCATTGAACTTGCACCACAGCTGCCGACAGTTCCACGGCGCTGTGCTTAACCTGTTGCGCCACCAGGGAGGCCTTTTTTTTAATGATTTATTTATCTATGGGTGTAGGAGCTGGGGTGTAGGCCAGAGGGGTGTGTGTGTGTGTGTGAGAGAGGATTCACCAGAGATAGAGTGGGGAGCATAACGGCGGGTCTCTGAAATACACTGCTGAGGGGAGCAGCGAGGAGCCATGTGGGAATCTCCCTGGCTGGGGATCGAACTCATGCTGCAGTGGCTGGTGATAGCTTGATAGCGCTGAGACTTTACCCCTGCGCCACCAGGCAGGCCCTCATTTTTTAATTTTATATAAATATTTCTCTGTGCCTACTTCCACAATTTGCCTTTTATTTTTTATTTAAAGATTTATTTATTTATTTATGCATACACGAACTGGGGTGTAGGCCAGAGATGTGGGATGGTGAGAGGATTCACCAGAGACAGAGTGGGGAGCAGAACAGGCAGATCTACCGACATACCCTGCTGAGGGGAGCAGCGGGGAGACAGGAGAGGTCTGCTGTGCCCTGTGGGAAGCTCCCTGGCCTGGGATTGAACTCGTGCTGCAGTGGCTGCCGATAGCTTCATAGTGCTGAGACATAACTAGCTGCACCACCAAGGAGGCCCCACAATTTGCCTTTCAGTCCAACATTGTGTGGCCAGAGTCGTCTGCGTGGCTGCCTGGAACTGGCGTCATTCATCCCCACTGCTGTCCAGAGCCACCTATTAGGGCCACAGCTCGGAAAGCCGGGAGCTCGGCAAGTAGAGACCCGGGCTCTCCAGACCTTTCAGCCTCCCACGTAGGGTGATCTCCCTGGACCACTTGTTCCACCCTGTTACTATGGTGATGGCGCACTGAGGGCTCTGACCAACTGGCCACCATCTGGGGCTCCTCCACGGCTGAAGTGTGAAACAGAGGGACCTCCTAGATGCTCACAAGTGGGTGACCCTGAGGAGGGAGTTCACACCCCTGGGGACAAGCCTTTGATCACGAGTCAGTGGGCATTTCTTTTTCCTTGTCCCCTCCACCCAACTATCCTAAGAGGCCATGGTAAATATGGCCTTAAGGTGACTCAGCCTCTCTCTCTGCCTTGCCCCCTCCCCCTTTTCCTCAAGTCTTCCTTACTTAGAAAGGCACCCTGCCCCCGCCAAAAAAAAAAAAAGAAGGAAAAATAGTAAGTACTACATAAGCTTTTGATTCAGGCTTGGCTTTCTCTCTTTCTTTCTCTTTTACTTTTTTTTTTTCTTAGATTTATTTATTTATATATATAAGCTGGGGTACAGGCTGGAGGCATAGGGCGGTGAGAGGGTTCACCAGAGACAGAGTGGGGAGCAGAACAGGCAGATCAGAAATACACTGCTGAGGGGAGCAGCAGGCGAGGCAGGAGAGGTCTGCCGCACCATGTGGGAATCTCCCCGGCTGGGCGTCGAACTCGCTGCCAACAGCTCCACAGCGCAGCGCTCAACCGCTGCGCCACCAGGGAGGCCCTCTTTCTTTCTCTTTTAAAGATTTATTTTTATTTATTTCTGCATTGAAGAACTGGAGTGTAGGCCAAAGGTGTGGGGTGGGAAGAGGATTCACCAGAGACAGGGTGGGGAGCAGGACAGGCAGATCCACTGAAATCCACTGCTGAGGGGAGCAGAGGACGAGACAGGAGGGGTCTGCTGCACCGTGGGGGAAACTCCTTGGTGGGACATCAAACTCAGGCCATAACAGTGATAGTGCTGAGATTTAACCCCTAGGCCACCAGGGAGGTCCATGTCCAATTAGTTTCCAAAGCGCTTTCTTATTTTTCCATTTTATCCTACCCCTACTCTCACCTCAGCTCTATACTTCCGGGTCAGACCAGCTTTCTTTCAGTTCCTCTGACACAAGCTTGCCCCTATCATGCGGCTTTTGCATTTGTGATTTTTTTGCTGAGAACACATCCCCTCATCTCAATCTAGCTGTTTCCTCAGAGTTTATTTCTGAGGCTCATTTCCTTGGGCCAGCTGCCTGATTTCCTCCTCAACCTCAGCCCAGGTCAACGTCCCTCCCCCCTCAATGTTATATAGCTCCCAAAGCCTGTCAGCTCACTGTTGTGACCCACTTATCAGTCACATTGCTCCACTATCTGTGCAACTATGGGTGCAAAGTCTGTCTCAGCCACCAGCCTGAAAATTACATGTGCCATGTTCTTTGAAGCTCCCTGCCAATTCTCCAGGACCCAACATGGGTGCCCCAGCATGCTGAGACACTTGCTATTATAATTCTGATAGCGATTCTATGTTCTCACTCATACTCAAGTTCAGTGTGTCATTTTCCAGTCCGTTTTACCATTAATTAGCGACTGCTGGGGGCCAAGACCATGACAGTGTAAACACAATCCCTCCTCTGAGGAGCTTGTAGATAAAGCTCAGTAAACACCCATTGAGCTTGCTGGACTCTGGCATATTTTAAGTGCTTAGCAACAGTTTAATTGACTCAGAAGTTCCCTCTAGTATGAGTAAGGTTACTAGTGTGATAAGGGTTACTGTTTATTGAGCACTTACTATGTGCCAGGCATTCTTCTAAGTAGCTTACATTCATCATCTCACTCTACACTCAGTCTAATAGGGAGGCACTATCAGCACCTCCATTTAAACACGGGCAACTGAGCCTCTGAAAGGTGAAATTGATGTCATTTTTTGGAGTTGATGGGTTAAGTTCTATCTCCATCAAAATCACTGACTCACGGTCACCCAGACAGTAAATTGTGCAGACTTTCTGTGCTAGGGCTCTTACCCTCTCACAACGCTAAATTTCCTCTGTGCCAACTGCACTGCTTACGGTTAGAACCCAGAGACGAAGTTCTTAATCACAGCAATAAATTAATGATATTGGCCATTATCAGACACTTATGGAGTACTAATCACTATACACCCATCCACTCATTCATTCAACAAGTATTTACTGAGACCCTACCATCTGGCAAACTCTGTTCAAGGGGTTGTAAACACAAAAAGAACAAAATCCCTACTTTGTGGAGTTGATATCCTAGTGATGGAGGAGATAGGATCACAAAATTAGACCCACACAGGAGGTGGGGGTAGAAGGGATCAACATAATCACATCTATATAAGAGGCTATAGGGTGTGTAAGCAGTGTCAAAACAATCTCTGGCCCCTTTCTAATCCTATAAGCCACTCCTGGAGGGTGTCAGACCCTCCCTAAGAGAAAACTATATAAGTATGATCCCTACACTGGCTCGGGGCAGCAGAAGCCTCACTCCTGTCTGCCCACCTGTGCCTATGCAGGTGCTTCTTTCCACCAAACTCTCTGTCCCTCAGCAGCAGCAGCTCTCCTCAGGGCTGCCCACCTGCAACCATGCAGGCCTCTCCTAGCAAACCTGTCCCTTTCCGGGCAGCTCTTCCTGCCTGCGAGTGCTCTCTGCTCTTCTGTCTCCTTCAATAAACTTGTTCTTCAAACATATTCAATGACTCTGTGCCGTGGAGAAACTCGCCGCATGCCGCTGAAAGGGGAGCTCTGGTGAAACCTTTCCCAGAGTGAACCCAAGAACCCCACTCTCCCACCAACTCTCAAAATCTACATCACTAGGGAGGGGGAGGATAAGGGCTCAAAATGGGGAAGAAAAGAGCACAAGAGATGATGGCGATGGGTCACAGGTGAATTGGTGGTGGGTTACCCAAGGGGAATACACAACGTAAAAAATATAAATAAATTTTTTAAAAAGGGAAAAAAATCTACATCACTAGTAGGAGAAAAAATTCATCAAGAATAAAATCTATAAGATACAGGTGCTCAGGGCAACAGAGAAAATAAAGACAAAAAGGATGTGTGGTGAGGACAGGGATTTTTGTGATCTCATTTCATCCTCCCAGTAATCTATTATTTTTCCATTGTGCAAAAGATAATAAGATTCAGAGAGATGAAATCACTTCCCTCACAGGTTCAAAGCTTGTAAGCTGAGAAGTCAGCCCTCTGGTGAAACTAGAGGGCCCCCATCTTGCCTGGGATTGCAGTGGCAACAAAAGGAGCATCAAAGTTTCTTGCAAGAGCTTGACATCTGGCAGGCAGGTAAGTTGCCTGGGTGAGCAAAGAACTCACAACACTGTACTACTGTGTATATGCAGTGCCCAGGGCAGACATTAAGCATGATTACCTAGGAGAGGTGTAGATGCTGAGGCTCAGGTTGACAAATTGATTCCAGAGATCAAAGAGCAGAAGATAAAGACTGCCTCATTGTTCTGGGACTTCTAATGACTAGGAGATCCTGTCCTGCCCTGTCTCTACAGCAGGTTCTGTGCTCTGCCCCCTCCCTCTTCCTCAGTCTCCAGTTCATCAAATAAGGAGACCAAAAGAGGCTAGTGGCTGAATGATTAGCCCTGGCCCTGCTCTGGGGAAGCCATACTCACTGCAAATAACAACCTCTTTTCCCCTTACCCAGCATCACTAGCATGTAAAGTCTCCCAGGTTGGGGAGTTAGTGGAGATGAGGCGGGTGTGTGTTAGTAGGACTCAGCTTCCGGTGGTGACAGCTGGTTCCCTCTCCCCAGGGTCTCTGCCATTAAGTTTCTGCTCAGCAGATATCTGGAACCCAGGAGGCATCTGAAACAAAGTGGAGAGTCTGGACTTTGGAGCCAGAAAGGTGTGGAGTGCCACCTCCCTGGGCACACCACCTGTCTATCACTTCAAGAGGGCCTGTGGGCACCTCTGCTTCTCCTTGGGTAAGGTTCTTTTTTAGGTCCAGTCCATCAAGATGAAAAATCATTTTGGATTTTGCAGGATTCATTCATTCAACAAATGTTTGTTGTATGTGTTTTATGATCAAGCGCTCTCCTGGGGCCTCTTCCTTTCTCCACTTTTGCTACTTATCCCAGCGGGGATAAAGGGGTATGGGGAGGTGGAGGGCTGGAGAGTGAGGGAGCTGCTGAAGGAATCAGCATATGCAAAGCCTGCTGCAGAGAAAGCAGTTTTATTCAAAGAACTCAAAAAGATTCAGCCAGAGGGGAGAGAAAGAATGCTGGGCGAGAAAACCTGGGCTGTCCCAGTCCATTTCAGGGGCCCGCTCTCTATAGGGGCTAAAACCGAGCTTCCTCAGTGCACAGCTAGTTTTGGTTACCAACTCCAGGAGGTGACTTTATTTTAAGGAAGACACACCCTTACCCAAGATCCTTTTCATAGAACTTCAATCCTCACATAACTCTTGCCACTTTTGAGAATATGACCCCCATTTTACAGATGAGAGAAGTGAGGCTAGGTTTGGGGTCTTGCCCAAGCTCAGGTAGCTTACTGTATTTGGGGATTTCGAATGTTCCCTGATGTAAATGCTTCTGTCCTAGCAGCGCCTTCTACATGAGGTAATGTGGGTGAAAGCTTTTTTGTAAAAGAGCCATGTAAACACGAGGCGTTATTATTCTTTTTGCCGACTTCTGGCTCTTTCCAGTTCAGTCTGCAGCTCCCAGGGCTCTCTGGAAGGCTGGATGCCAAGGGCCAGATCGCCTCACTTAAAATTCCCCTGCATTGGGCCTCCCTGGAGCTGTCAGCAGCGCGCGATGTGAGTTCGATGCCCAGCCGGGGAGAGTCCCATATGGTGCGGCAGACCTCTCCTGCCTCACCCGCTGCTCTCCTCAGCAGTGTATTTCTGATCTGCCTGTTCTGCTCCCCACTCTGTCTCTGGTGGACCCTCTCGCTGCCCCACGCCTCTGGTCTGTACCCCAGCTTGTATGTATAAATAAATAAATCTTAAAAAAAAAAATTCCCCCGCATCTATTCTGGTTCCCTTGCTGGGGCACCTCCAGATATTATCTGGAGAGTTTGCTTCTCAGAAGTAGCAAGACGTGGGAGGCTAAAAAAAAAAAAAAATCAGCAGCATCAACAACTAAAACCCCTGCAGCAGCCTGAACACAAAGAATTTGAATTTGGAACAAAGGAAAGAGTGAGACCCGAAAGTAAACGCTGACACGTCCTCTCTCCAGCTGTGAACCGGGGGTCTGCCGGCTGCAGCAAAGGTTATCTGTCTCTACATCTCTAGGCAGGAAATGCAATTCAATCCTCTCAGTGACTGATCGCTTTGCAAGATTAATGGAACCGTCCTCAACCCTGGTCTGTTCTGACAGCACAAAAAGTGAATCAAACTTCTTGCCTCCCTTCTTCTCTTACCAAGCACCGTCAGCTGATTCCACATTTTAAAAAGTTCACGTCTTTCCTCCCGGAAATTTGTCCGCGGGTGTTCCTTTGTGGGGCGATCCTTGGTCTCTTGGGGCGAGATCCAAAGGTGACCCCGAAAGGTTTGGGGGAACTTTCTAGGTTTTTCATGTATTCTCTCCTTCATCTTTTAAAAATAAAATGAATGTAAAGAGCATTCATTGCCGTTTACCCCTGAAAGGGTTACTCGCCAGCCCGGCTGTCTGACCCCACGGGCTGGTCAACCAATGACAATTTAGCATGATGAAGTAATGCTCGGATTCTTATTTCCATTGGTCAACACACGTGTCCATCCACCCAAAGAGGCAAGTTTTGAAAGTATCATTGAACTTTTATGACTCTCTTCCTGTCTTTAACCCCTTAATGAACTCACCTGTTATTTCCAAGATTCCTTCTAATCTTCACACAGAAAGAGCGATGTTAGAAAAGCTCCTCTTTGGATAGAAACTTACCCTCCAAGATACCAAAGACCCAGACCCCTGCATGTGATTCTCCTCTGACTACTGCTGATACTCCAACCTATAGGGACTGAGAAAAAAGTTCTTTGGGAACTCCGGTCATTGTAAAAGAAATAGCGTGGTTTGTTGCCCCAAGGTACTTTATAAGCTGCACAAGTAATATAATATATGGCAAAATTCTACGGTTTATCGAAGTTAAGTCTTAGGGTACATACGTTCTCACTCTATTATTGTTAGGCCTGGGTTGGCAGAAGGGAAGCCATGATGACATGAAGTCACCTGAGCAGGAAGCAACTTAAAGAAAAACAACTCCCTGGTACCCTGGTGCCCACACCCTAGCTACCTGATAAAGAAGGACCAAAAGAAAAAACTTCTTCCGAATAACTAAAGATCCCTTGCAGATAAGTCCCCCACCCCCCAACCCCAGCTTGGCCCAGGGCCAACTTTGTTGATCTCACCCTACTCACCCTAGGGGTCCATAAACCTGGCCAGGGAGCACTGAAATAAAGACTTTTTTCAAGTCATTTGCCTGCCTCCTCTCTTTTCTACCTGGGCTACTCTTCATCTGGTGCGGGGGCAGGAGGGAACTGTCCCAGAGACAGAGCCCCGCTCCCACCACCCCATTGGTGTGGAATTCGGATCCACAGCTCCTGCTGGCAAGCAATCCTGTTCTCAGTCAGTTTCCTCCTTCTCTTCCTCCTCTTCTGGTGCCAACACTGGTGCGACTCAGCCTACCAACTTCTCCCTCCACCTCGGGACCCGACTGGAGGGTGAGTTCATTTGGGCAGGCTGCCCGGTTTTTTGACACCCAGGCATTCTGTCTTTTCGCCTCCTTTGTGGCTAGTCCTTTCTTTAGTCACGGGCCGTGCCTTGTCCACCCCTCCAGTGACTTCTGACCAAGTATCGGACGCTGGTTCGTAGAAAGCAACTCTCCATTGGGGGCCAAAGGTCCGAGGGGACGCCCTAGACCTTTCGTGCCCACCGGACACTCCAGAGCCTCGGCAACGAATCCGGGACGGTCTTTGCTTCTGCTCCATAGGACAGATCAACCGGGGGTCCAAACCACGTGCAACCGAAATTCTAAAATTGATTCCTCCATGCCCTTGGGCTGTTTACTGCAGGCCTTGGGCCCCCTAAACCTAAAACCAGACATTAAGCCCAAGAGACTTATTTATGACTGTAATACTGCCTGGCCACAATATAAATTGGACAACAATTCAATCTGGCCAGAAAATAACCTTTGACTTCTCGGCACTCACCGACTTGGACAACTTTTGCCAATGGAATGGCAAGGGACAGAGGTCCCATACATCCGGGCCGTCTTGCTCCTTCGCTCCCGCCCCTCTCTCTTAAAGCCCCGTCATA
>PVIJ01017384.1:0-20911 GCA_004024925.1 Scalopus aquaticus
TACATCAAAATAAGAAGCTTCTGTACAGCAAAAGAGACATTAACCAAAACTAACAGACACCCTACCAACTGGGAAAAGATTTTTGCACACAATACATCTGATAAAGGACTAATAACAAAAATTTACAAGGAACTCACACAACTCAACAAAAACAAAGCCAACAACCCAGTCAAAAAATGGGCAGAAGAGCTCAAAAGGCCCTTCTCCAAAGAAGAAAAGCGGATGGCCAACAGATACATGAAAAAATGCTCAACATCACTTATAATCAAGGAAATGCAAATCAAAACCACTATGAGGTTTAATAATTTTTGAAGACTAAGAGTATTGTAAAAATCTAGGAAGGGGTATTTTCATTATTCCTCTATTTTAAAGACCCCAAATGAGAAAATGAAGATGCTTTGTAGGTTTGGTTTACACAAGAAAAATGACTCAGAACTCTAATTAGCAGAGACATACTGA
This sequence comes from Scalopus aquaticus, assembly GCA_004024925.1. Lineage (NCBI taxonomy): Eukaryota > Metazoa > Chordata > Mammalia > Eulipotyphla > Talpidae > Scalopus > Scalopus aquaticus. The sequence goes on from PVIJ01017384.1 coordinate 460, forward strand.
GAGAAAAGGCCCAAGTGTTGTACAAAAAAGAACAGAATTCCATATGCAAGGGGAAAATAAATATTGAGCATGATCCCATCACCCAGAGTCAGTCACTGTTAACATTTTCATGTACATCTTTGATTTTGTAAATTTATATAATAATGATATATATATAACTTTATATAATATTTATTTAATGTTTAATGTAGAGTAAATATATATAACACTTATATATATAACACATAAACTTGTATATAATAACAAGTAGCGAGACGTGTGGATATATCTTGTTTTTAAAAAGCTACTTCATAACTTATTTTTCTTCACTAATAAATCATGACCATCTTCTGATACCAATATTTATCTATAATGTCTTTTTAACAGCCTTGCAGCATTTCATTTTATAGACACACCATAACTAAGTCTGTAAATCCCCTTTCGTCAGACTCATAAGTTGATTCACATTTTTATCTATTATAAGCAATGCTGGCACCATCGTGTGCAGTCTCACTGTTTCTTTAGGTCTTATTCTGATGGCTGTAATTTCACACACTAGATAAAACTCCCAGCTCTGTTTTTTTGGATCTTAAAAGAGACACTAGGCTGCAAGATAGATGTTTAGCTAAAGTACAGCAAACTGCTAAGAGCAAAGGAGAATCCTGAACTTTACAAAGTGGTATATGATCCCTATTTTCCATCTTTTGAGTTCCTGAAATAGACCTTTCTTAAGTATGCACCCATGAAAATTTTTGCTTTTTTAAAATACAACCTCAGCAAACAGTGTCACAATTCTGATAACATTTCTTGACTTCCCTCCCATGAGGTGCTAATGTCATTTCCATTATATGAGTGTCCTGTGACTTTCAGCTCAAGAAACTTAAGATGGACATGCATAATTTAGGGGGACATTTGTAATTTTCTTGGCTGCAGAGCATCTCAACCCCTTTTCTATGCCTCATGAATCCCTAAGTTTATCTTTCCAAACACTCATTACGCTAGTTATCCTAACTACTGAGGTATAATAGCACCTAGTATGACTGAAGAAGTACCTCCCCAGATCTGCCAGCAGAATTCTTTCTTGGTGGTACCAGCAGTGTTCTCCACAGATGATTCTGCAGAAAGACTCATACTGTGATTCAATCACAGAACCTCCCTGCTCTCCTGCTCATTTCCGAATCCTCCTGGCAACTCAAATATTTTCTTCTTCTCTTCAACTGTTAGCCAAACATATTCTTCCAATGACTTCCTTATTGCAAGAGTCCATCCCTGCTGCTTGCAACATAGAAGACTGACTGAAATGGTAAGATGCTTAAGATGATATATAGACAATGTGTGCCACAACTGTACACTATGAAGATCCCAAAGTGATGTAAATCATTTACTAAAATCCAAATTCACACTCCCCAATATACTGACATTTGGTATGACCAGAGCAAACTGATGTAAGAATTTAACCTACTAGCAACATGGTTAATCTAAATACTTTTTCTACTAGTATACTTATCAGCAAATTACCTAAATAGAGACAGCATTAATTCTCTGTGAGAGTTTGGTCTTCTTTTTCTCTATTCCAGGAGTCAGAAATTTTTTCTGTAAAAGGCCAGGTAATAAATATTTTAGGCTTTGTGGCCACAAAAATTCTCTGTCACAGAATGGCACATATTTTTTTAAAACTGGCAACAACAAATGCTGGCAAGGATGTAGAGAAAAAAGAACTCTCTTACACTGCCGGTGGGAATGCAAACTAATCCAACCACTATGGAAAGCTGTGTGGAGATTCCTCAAATTATTAAAAATGGAGCTACCATATGACCCAGTGATTCCACTCCTAGGAATCTACCCAAAGAACACAAAAACATTAATTCAAAAGGAAACCTGCATTCCTATGTTTATTGCAGCACTAGTTACAATAGCTAAGCTATGGAAACAACCTAAACAACAAACAAAAACTGTTGACTGCATCAAGAAGATGTGTTATATATACACAACAGAATACTATTCAGCAATCAAAAAGGATTAACTCATGCTATTTGCAGCAACATGGATGGAGCTGGAGGGAATTATGCTCAGTGAAATAAGTCAGAAGGAAAAAGGAAAATATAGGAGGTTTCACTTATGGGAAGAATATAGGGGAAACAAATAAGGGATCAGGGGGGAAAAAGACAAAACTAGCAGGCAACTCTAAACTGGAGACATTCAGCAGGGAAGGAGGAGGGAGACGGATTAAACAGGCGCAGGAAGAACACACAAGACTATGGTGATGGTTCACAGGTGACTTGGTGGTGGGAATTTTATGGGGACTATGCCTGAGAGGAGAAAGAAAACTGTACAAAAATAAATAATGATGTAATTATAGAGAAATAAATTAAAAAGTTCTGTCATATATTCCACTTCTTTTGTTAACAATACCTTAAAAATACAAAAATTGTTAAAGTACTATACCTCCTGATTCAAAACATACCACAGAGCTACAGTAATAAAAAGGTATGACACAGACATATATAGCAAATAAATAGAACAGACGAGAAGAGACAGCCCAGAAAACACAAATCTCTGTTTGGTCATTGATTTTGGACAGGCAAGTTAAGACTATTCAAATGGGAGAGGACAGACTTTCTAATAAATGGCATTGAGAAAACTGAGTATCCCCATACAGAAAAATGAAGTTGGAACCATATTCAAACCATATTCAAAAATTAACCCAAAATAAGTCAAAGACACAAATGTAAGAGCTAACTGTAAAATTCTTAGAAGAAAACATGCAAGAAAAGCTTCATGACATTGGATTTGACAATGATATCTTTTTGCACTATATAAATGTGTCAAGTCAACACATTGTACACCTAAGTCTATACAATCTTATGTGTCAATTATAGGTCATAACATTTGAAAAAAATTCAAAATAAGAAAGCAAATTCTCAAAGGATTTGTACACCCATCTTCACAGCAGCATTACTCATAATAACCAAAAGGTAGAAGCAACCCAGGTATCTATTAAAAAAATAGGTAAACAAACATATTAAATATATAAAATGAAAGATTTTTCAGCCATAAAAAAGGAAATTTTGAGACACACTTTAACATAAAAGAAGTTTGAAGACATTATGCTAAATGAAATAAACCAACTATAAAAAGATATTCTGTATGATTCCACTTATATGAGATAACTAGAGTAGTCAAATTCTTAAACACACCAAGTGGAATTGAGGGTACCGGGAGTGGGGGCAGGAGGGTTACAGTTTAATGACTACAGAATTTCAGTGAAGAGTTCCAGAGACAGATGGTGGTCATGACTGCACAACAGTGTGGATGCACCTATGCCAGTTACATTTAAAAAAGCTAAAATTGTAAAGTCTATGTTATTTTACCACAATAATACACACACATAGACTTAGAGAAGAAACAAAAACAGTCCTCAGTTCCAATTTAGCCTAATTGACCCAGTAATCACCAAACAGTGTTTCAAGGAACTGCTAGGCAGTCCTCGCAAAAGGTCTATAGAGAAGGGTCTAGGTGGCCCACCCTTGCTTCAAACACAGCAGCTCCTCTCTTAACTGGAGTTCTATAGGCTTGACTTGATGAAAGGCCTTTATAGATTGATAAGGCATTAAAAGAAAACTGTCGAATCCACCTTCCTCATGTTATAGAATAAAAACCAAAGGACCAGAAATGGTAAGTGAAATGGATGGCCGAGTTAGAAGCAGACTCTAAATCCTTAGACTGGGAGCCTGGGTCCATTATACCACCCAGCCTCCCCCAAGGAAGGCCAGACCCACTAACACAGACCCCAGCTTCCACTCAACATTAATGACTTAGATTAATGACTTAGATTCCAATAAACTCAAGCGTTTCATTCAGCACTTTCTGTGCCTAGAAAGTATTAGAAAAGTATAGGGCAAGATCCTCCTACTCTGGGGTAAGCAGAGTAACAGCCTGGCCCCCACCCCAGTCCCTGGTACCTGTGAGTATGTTCTATTACATGACAAAAGACTTTCCAGATGCTGTTAAGGTTAAAGACCTTGACACAGGTTGTTTATCCTGCATTGTACAGATGGGCTCATCTAATCATGTCAATCCTTAAAAACAATGAAATGTTCCCAACTGCCATCAGTCAGAGAGAGATGTGACTACCAAAGAGCAGTCACAGGAATGGAACATTGCTGACTATGATGATGGAGAAAGGGGGCCATGAACCACAAAACGTGGACAGCTTCTGCAAGTAGGGGGAGGCAACGAAACATGTTCTCCCCTAGAACCACAGCTTGCAACATCTTAATTTTAGCCCAGCGGGACCTATGATAGAGGGACCTATTCTAACTTATGACACAATAAGACAATAAATGTGTTGCTTTAAGTGACAAAATATGTGATAATTTATTGAGGCAGTAATAGGAAATTAATATATGCTTACAAATACAATACACATGACTTACTCATCCTTTAGTTTAGGGGAATTAGGAGTATCTCCTTGCCTTTTGTCTTCCCTTCTAATAAGCACACTGGCCTTTGGTATACCCAGTTCTGCCCAAAATGCCTGAAAATCAAAACATGAGTCAATCTGGAGATTTTCCAGAGGATAAAGTAGTAACAGAACTTTAAAAAAATAATCGAGTTTGACAAGTAGTTCCAAAGCTGAAAGAAAAAAGTATCAATTGAGGACCACCATTCCTACATCTTGGTGATTTAACAGGAAAAACCAAAGTCTAGGCCATAACAATGCTAAAAACATGAGTCTGGACTGTGTGTACAGTGCGTGTTTGCATGTGCCTGTGTCAGCAGACACCTGGATAGAGGGATCAATTAAGCCAGGGATCAGTTCTCTACTTTGACTTGGTACTTCAGTCTAGATCAGAGGTCAGCAAACTACCACCCTCAGCCCTCCACCTGGTTGTAAACAAAGTTTCATTGTGGGCCTCCCTGGTGGCGCAACAGGCTGGGAAACAGCACTATGAAGCTATCCGCAGCCACTGCAGCACGAGTTCCATCCCCAGCCAGGGAGCTTCCCACATGGCGCAACAGACCTCTCCTGCCTCGTCTACTGCTCCCCTCAGCAGTGTACTTCAGTAGATCTGCCTGTTCTGTTCCTCACTCTGTCTCTGGTGAATCAGCTCACCACCCCACCCCACCCACACACACCTCTGGTCTGCACCCCAGCTTGTATGCATAAATAAATAAATCTTTAAAAAAAAAAGTTTTATTGCTACCTGGGTCCCTTCGCTCATGCATGTATTGCCTCTGGCTGCTTTCACACTACAATGACTTGAGTTGAAAAGTTGTAACAGACACCAGAAAGGCCAAAAGGTTGAAAATATTATCTGATTCCTGACTGAAAGAGTTTACTGACCCCCTACAAAAGGGCTGGGACAGCCCCATGTAAACTGGAGAAACAGGATCTCTGAGTAAGAGCTCAAGAGGATCACACAGTCTCCATTCCTCCTGTGCAGCCCTGAGATGAGGGGCCACGGTTATCTTTCCTCCTGCAATTGGTTTTATGCCTCATGTCTTCTCACCCTGTTCAGTGAGGCTGAGAAAGACAACCACAAACCCAAGGAAATCCAGCTGTGGCAATCTGGCTACGTGTTCCTTGGAGTCACCTGCCCCAGCATGTAAGCAGCTTCATTGGATCTGTTTCTTCTAATCCAGAAGTCCCCAACCCTTTCTACCATGTTTTTTAAAATATTACACTAATGTATTTTTCATTACCCATAAATCATGTCACCCTGAAGCTCTCCACCCACCAAATCAATGTCATTTGTTGTTTCATGGGAAGAAGAGACACAACCTTGAACCAAGAAATCCTCCTTAACTTGTGCTTTATATTAGATTTTGCAGGACAAAGTGAAATTATTATTTAAGAAATCAGCTTTGTTGAAAGAGAAAAAAACATTTTTATTCAAAAACATCTTTATTTATATATATATATATATATATATATATATATATAAAGTATATATATTAAGAACATATATATTAAGAACAAACCTCAGGGACTAAAAATAACCCACAGTGAAGAGAAATTGTAAGGACAATTGTAAGAACAACTTTTATTATCTAGAAGAGTGAGGAAGACTTTCTACCCATCTCCTCATTTACTACGGTTTAGTAGTAGTCGACTGAGGTAAGAATTCCAGACAAATAGGAGAATGAAAAAATATATCCATTGATGACTTAATCAATCATACCCGCATAATGAAGCTTCCATGAAGATCCTCAATGATGGGCTCAGAGTTTTTCCAGATAGACTGGAGGCATTGGGAGGATGGCATGTCAGGGAGGGCATGGAAGCTCAGTGCCCCTTCTCACGTACCTTGCCCTCAATGCCTCTTCCATTTGTGTCCTTTTTTAAACAGGCTGTCCTTCCTATACTCTGTAATACACTGGCAAACATAAAAAATAAATTAAAGCCAGTGCTTTAACTTCCCCTCCTTCCATTGCTCCTCCAACACATGTGCGTGCATACACAAACACACATATCCCACCCCCCCGCACACACTCGCTTCATGTAGTTCCAAAGCATTAAGTAACTGGCAGAGGGAAATGCCTAAGAAGATGGGCTGGAATTAACATTCTGTTTCCCCAGAGGTTACACCTGACATGGGGATCTTAAAAGTTCCCTAGCAGCCTTGTAGTGAACATAAGGAGTAAAGAGAGTGTTTGTTAAGGGGTGGCCTGGCATGTGGCAAGAGAATCCTGTAGCAGCAGAAACTGAAAAGTAGATTCGGATGGAGATGCTGGCTAAACCTCAGAGAGTCCACAACAGCAAAAGGCAAGTGGAGGATGCTAAACCGTTCAAACACCAGGCACTGGTGTGGCCAGCCAGACCATCATGAGACTCGCCAGTCAAAGAAGGAGTAAGGAGAAGTCGATGGAAGCCAGCAGACATGCCCCTACCATGACAAAGCCACAGAAGCCCTTTCCTATGCCCAGATGGCACCCAGGAGGAGATGAGAAAAGGAGAAAGCCAAAACAAAAAATATAAGCCCACAGAATCTGAGCTTAACTGAAAAACATTGCTTCAAACCAGAAGAAACCAATTATACTTAACCAATTATACTTTCAGTTACTCTACAGAAATTGGGCTCCAGAACAAGATAAAGACAATTACAAGATACAAAGTCTCTCCATTTTGAGTACCAACTGAGTATGATGAGTATGTTTGCAGACACCGTCATTTCTACCCCCTTTTCTGCCCCACACATATGCTTCCAACCACTTTTTCAATGCTAGAAAGGCATTTTTTAATGCTAGAAAGACCCCTCCCACTAGGCGGAGAAGAGAAAGCGAAAGCTGCTGAACTAAGGCCGGGTGACAACATGCTGTCCTTGCTGGAGCTTGGCTTTGATGGCCCCAGAATCAGGGAAGTGGGTCAAAGGCTCTGGGCAACATTCCCATGTGCACAACCAGCAGCAAAGGAATGGGGATGGGGAGGGAAGTTCTATTTCCTCTCCTGAAGCTCACTGCTAAGAGTTCAAAGTCCAGAGGCCAATTCTACAGGTTGCATGATTTCAGATGAAACCAGCAGTACCCATTTCCATATGGCCTACTCTCAGGCCTTGCCATAAAACCATGTCATGTCAGTGTCTACCACTCCACCCCCCAACCCCACCCCAGAAGCCTCTGATGGCAGCATCACGCTCCCTTCCTAAGAGGACACACAGAACAGGGTGCAGGACGAAGGCGTGTGGCTGCATAGTTATAGTGTTTCCCCCAAACTGGAATCAATTATCACTACTTGCTCCCCTGTCCCTCCTAGAACTGCAAAACGTGGGTCACAGTGACTGTTTTTATTGGCCTACCACATATTGAAACCATTCCTGCATACTGATACTGAATATCTCGGCCAAATCCTCGTGAAAATTACTTACTGTGCAGCACAACAGAACAACTTTCCAAAGCTAAGTGTCTTGGGATATTTTATCTTTTCAAGTACATACCAAAAGCAATTAAGTTCAAACTTAGGCATACAGTCTTTGCCAGTTTTCATTCTTGACACATATGTGTCTGTGTTTATAAGTTCAAAGACCTCTTAAAGGATCAAATCTCTATAGTTTTAATTTTCTCTTTGTGAGTGAAAAATAGTTCTGTAACCTTCTTTAAATGATCTGCAAGGAAAGCTGTGCACGAATCCTTTACCGAGACATCTCTAAAGTGGACTGAGAGGGTAGAACAAGAACCCGCTGCTCTCCCCACTTCTCCAGCAGCCGACAGGGGGGTACCACAAAGATTGAAGAGTAAAAATTTTAGTCACAGAGCACTAAGCAGGAAAGACGTAAAGCAGCCTTCTGCCAAAGACACAGACCGTCTGAGTTTCACTACACTGACCCAAATCATGGAGCGGCTCTCACACTCACAGCAGCGTCATTCTTCCTGCTCCTTCTCTTCCCTGCCGAGCAATTCAAACAATTCTTCCATATCTCTCATGTCCCCACTTCTTGCATTCTTGAGTTCTTACACAATGCCTTCATTTTCTCCTTCTCTGAGACCACGCTTTCTCTTCTTCCCTCTCCAACACGAAAGCCTTTATCAATGGGATTCGCACACATAGCTGAGTGATCCATTCTGAATGTGCTAAAAATCTCCCAAAAAGCTATTTTACTTCTCCATCCCACCTCTCACCCCGAGTTTATCTTTCCACACTGGTCTTCAAATTATAATCAATCTCATTAACAGTTTCTACATCTATAAATTCACCTGTTCACTAAAACTTGTCACCTTCAAATCAATATTCATAGGCACCTCCTTGGTTATTCATAGAGATAAGCAGAGCAGCAAAAAAACTTTGAGTTTTCTAACATACCATATCCAGCTGAGAATGAACAAGACAACATTCTGCGTTCTTGTTTCAGCTTTCATACTATAAGCAAGTATCATTTTTGTTTTGCACTTTTTTTTTTTTGCTTGTGTTTTGCCGTTTAAAATGATCCCTAAGGGAGGGGGCGAAAAGAGGAATCAAAACGGGAAGGAAGAGCACAAGGGACTATGGTGATGGTGCACGGGTGATGTGGTGGTGAGAGATTTATTGAACAAAAATGAGTAACAAGGTAAGAAAAATAAATGTAAAAATTAAAAAATAAAATGATCCTCAAGGGTAGCACTCCCTAGTGTTGCCAAGCACAAGAAAGGTGAGATGTGCCTTATGAAGAAAACACATGTCAGAAAAGCTTCATTCAGGTATGAGTTACAGTGCTGCTGACCATGAATTAAAAGTTAATGATATATATTAAACAAGGCATCTTTAAACAGAAACACATAAAACAGAGTGATGTTATGAATTGGTTGTGATCAGAAATTTGCAGGAATCTAACCCTGCATTTCCTTTAAGAGTAATGACTCAGTCTTAGCTATGTGGTATTTACGGTGACTTTGTCCTGCCTCTGTCCCTCAATCTGTCTTTAAAGAAAGACTTTATTCAAGCACAGCACATGAAAATGTCCAAATCATCCTATGTTTCAGGGTTCTGCCATGATATGATCACTAGGCTTGAAGCAAGGTACTCAACAATTCTAGCCAGATCATGTGCTTGCAACTATTTTGTGGATATAAACAATCCACACAACCTTCGTCAAGGTTGAGGTACTGTTTCAAAGGCTTTGCATGCATCCCTTCTGTTCCTGCGCTCCTCCCTTGGCATGTCACTTTGTCTCTTACCCACAGTGAAGAAGGAACATTATACCCTAGTCCATTCTGGCAGAATACCATAAATTCGGTGGTTTACAAAGGACAGAAATTTATTTCTCCCATTCGTTCTGGTAGCTGAAGTTTGAGATCAGTATTAACAGGGTCAGATTCTAATGAAAGACCACTTCCTATTTCATTGATGGCTGTCTTCTCACTGGTAGAAGAATAAGGCAAAAGATCTCTCTGGAGTCTCTTTTATAAGGGCACTAATCCCATTCATGAGGGACACAGCCTCATGACTAATCCCACTCCCATAAGCATATATCACATCCCTTACAAGTGTTAGGAATGAAAAATGATAAGGATGCATTGAAGAAAATGAAAGAAGTGTTTTCTTTTATCATCTTATCCTCAGGACCTACTATAGTGCCTGGGAAAGTTGTTAAGAATTTGAATTCCAGAGAAAAACTGAATCCACAAATAAACTACCTTCTTAAAATATAACACTTCAAAGTCTCCCCTGATACTTCACAAGTAACCCATTTACACATCATCTATTGCCTGAACTATAATGGCTTCCTACTGGCCTCCCTGTTTCCAACCTCTCTCCACTGCAGTCCGCCCTCCCCAAGGACACCAGAATTATCTCCAAAACACAGGTCATTCACCACCTTCCTTGAAGATTTCTAGTCTTAAGAAGCAACAGGATCAAGTTCAAATCCTTCCATGGATTAAGGCCCTTCGTCATTTGGCCTCAGCTTAACTTTACTAATATTATGCTTCTCTTTTTTTCCTCTTCTCCAAACTCTAAGTTCCAGCCATGTACATCTCTGGTAGTATCCTGCACACCATGCATATTTCTCACACTGTTTTTTCTTCCCCCACCTAGCTAGCCTAGAAAACTCCTGATCATCTTTCATTGCCTAGTTCAGATGTCAACTTGTTGCCACTTTTCCAGGCAAAATTAGTTGTTTCCTTCATTTTCCCAGAGTGCCTTAACCATAACTCCATGATGGCACTCATCACATCAAATTATAATTATAGTTATTTGTTTAAAAGTATATCCCTCCTACCAAACTAAATTCTATTCCAAAGATGGATCTACACCCTTACTCCCTATGTTACTGGATAATGGGTTTTGAATGACTGGAGAAAGGAAGGACAGAAGGTATTGGCATTTCTCCAATTGCTAAGTCTAGAAACCTGGAAGTCATGAATTCCCAGAACAGAAAGGAATGTTACAGATGATCACGAAAAACCTTTACTTTAAAGATAAGTAAATTGACTCTTCTTTCATCCCCTTTACACAATTTGTCACCAAATCCATTTGTCATATCCTCCTTCAAAATGTCTACCAGATTTCCTCCTGACTCTCCAGCCCCACCCACCCAGCAAGCCTGCTGGGATTGCTGAAAGAGTCCCCAAAGAGATCTCCTTTCTCTGTCTTTCCAAGCCATCTTGTACACAAATAACAGAAGCAACTTTCTAAACTAGTACTTTTAACAGATCATCCAAACCACCCCCAAGAAATGTCTGCAATTTCTTAGTGGCCTTGGTTTTATTAAAACAAGTTCCAACCCACCCTACGCCTACCAGTGTGGTTTCCAGAGCTCAGTCACCTCAGTTACTTTCTTGGCCCAACTCTTTCCATCACTCCCAGACACACTTATCATCTTGTAGTGTCAGAAAATAGGGCAGTGTCCACTCCTGGCCTTCTGCTTAAGTCCCAAGACCCTCCCTGATGTTTTCCTCTTCACCTCTACTCATTAAAAACATCCTCTGCCTTCAAGGTTCCCCATTATACTTTCCCTCCCTGCCTTCCACAGATCAAACTAGCCCTCTGAATTCCTATCATCCTTATGGCATTTATCATATTCTTCTACTGATGGACTTTTGGCTGCTGCATGTATTTTCTTAATATAGAGACAAACTCTGTTAGAACAGAATCAAGTCTCCTCAGTATCAGGCCATCCCAGGTGCTCTCAGCACCCACTGGAGTGCCTTGTACAGAACAAAGTCTTATTATCTTAGTATCTCTATTTCTCTGGTCCCTAAAAACAGTGAAGGTGGAGCCTGAGACATACACAATCATTGTGCATGTGCACACTGCAGATGGTTCAGGGGGAGAAGACAGACAGACGTGTATTCTGGGTGCAGGCACACACGTGAACCTGTCCTCTATGTTGCTATCCAAGTGAAGTCCTGTTTCAATGGTTCTTCATGATAACCATGAAGGCGGGAAAGATTTAAAACATAAGGCAGAGAAGTGGGTTCAGACCCACAAGATCAGCCTTGGTGTCCCCATGGAGATAACTGTCAGACTAACCTGGTATTAGGGTCCAAGGAAGCTCCTAGACCCCAAGCAAACTACCCTCCAACCTAAGTTTAGTCCCTGAGGCCACCTGCTTGTCTCGCTTGTCCTGATTCTGTAAGTAAGAGCATAGACATGGGGTAAACATACCAATTTATCATAGCCTAAGCCACACCAAACTGCAATAATTCATTAAATTTCTCAATGTCAACCCAAGTCCCAAGTTGCAAACAGGGTATTTTAGATATCAGTAGAAACTGCTTTGTCAGACTAGAAATACTTATGATATTTGAGGAGTTTCAGCAAAATATAAGGCAGGTGGTAAATATACTGAGATTATTGTCTAGATACCCACAATTGTCATTAAATGACAACTTACTTTTCAATCTACCTTCACGTCACATACAAACATTATTGAAATGAAGAACTTCCTATAATAATATCAGCATACCATATGTGGCTTTGAGTCACTTTTATTCATAAAACGTTAGATTCCTTCCCCCTTCTTGATTCTGTCTTATTTTGATGGTTTCAGAAACCATAATCTGAGCTGTGGTATTTCCAGGTGAAATTTTTGTGCAGACAAAAGTCCATCAAAAAGCATTTCTTTATATATATATTTTTTATTATTATTATTTGTATCTTTTACATTATAGTGTATTCCCCATGGGTTACCCACCACCGATTCACCCGTGAACCATCACCACAGTCCCTTGTGCTCCCCTCTCCTCCATTTTGAACCCTTATCCTCCCCCTCCCTCGCTGAGTATCTCACTCTTAGTTGGTTTTGCTAGATTCCTGTAATAAGTGAAACCATTCAATATTTTTCTCTTTCTTTCTGGCTTATTTCGCTGAGCATGATCCCTTCTAACTCCATCCATGTTGCTGCAAATTGCATGTGTTTATCTTTTTTGAATGCTAAATAGTATGCCATTGTGTATCTATATCACATCTTCTTGATCCAATCATCTATTTTGGGGCATCTGGGTTATTTCCATACCTTAGCTATTGTAAACACTGCTGCAATAAACATACGGGTGCATGTTTCCTTTTGGATTAGTGTTTTTGTGTCCTTTGGGTAGATTCCCAAAAGTGGTACTGCCGGGTCATATGGAAGCTCCATTTTTAGCAGTTTGAGGAACCACTGTACAGCTTTCCATAGTGGTTGGACCAATTTGCATTCCCACCAGCAGTGTAGGAGAGTTCCTTTTTCTCCACAACCTCGCCAGCACTTGTTGGTGACTGTTTTTTTAATGTGTAGGAGAGTTCCTTTTTCTCCACAACCTCGTCAGCACTTGTTGGTGACTGTTTTTTTAATGTGCAGCATTCTCACTGGCATGAAGTGGTATCTCACTGTGGTTTTGATTTGCATTTCCCTGATTATAAGTGATGTTGAACATTGTTCCATATACCTGTTGGCCATTTGCTTTTCTTCTTTTTTTTTTTTTTTTTTTAAGTTTTATTTTATTTATACATACGAGCTGGGGTAAAGGCCAGAGGTGTGGGGCGGCGAGAGGGTCCACCAGAGACAGAGTGGGTAGCAGAACAGGCAGATCAGAAGTACACTGCTGAGGGGAGCAGCGGGCGAGGCAGGAGAGGTCTGCCGCACCATGTGGGACTCTCCCTGGCCGGGCGTCGAACTCGCGTCACTGCTGCCGACAGCTCCACAGCACAGCGCCCAACCGCTGTGCCACCGGGGAGGCCCCATTTGCTTTTCTTCTTTGGAAAAGTGTCTTTTAGCTCTTCTGCCCAATTTTTGATTGGATTGTTGACTTTGTTTTTGTTGAGTTGTGTAAGCTCCTTGTAGATTTTTGCTATCAGTCCTTTATCAGCTATATTGTATGCAAAGATTTTCTCCCAATTAGTAGGGTGTCTGTTCGTTTTGGTTAACATCTCAAAAAGCATTTCATCTAAAGATGTTCAAAAGCAACTGTGTTATATATGTAAGATTCCAAGCCTCCATAGTGATTCTTAGGGTATCCTTATCATTGGTCTGGTGTTCACAACAGAATCTTGTGGAAATCAATGTCAGAATACTTTCTGCCTTTCCATTAGTTCCCACTAGAGAATGACAAAGTCCTTTCAACATTTCTTAGAGCCCTCCTCTCAGCCCTCTACCGTGTCTAATGCTTCAGAGCCAACATCTAAAACAATCATACATGCATTGCTTGATACCTAAGGACATCCAGTTAATATGGTAAAACATCCAGTTAATATTCTGAGTTTCTATATGGTTTGCAGCATGTGACTCAAATGACTGAATTTTTTGCTGGGCTATTGGGAAGTTCAGACACCTCCCAAATCCGCCATTACAAACTCAAAATATGTAACTAACGCTATCCCATAGAGTTGGTAGAATCAATTACTTTAACTGGAAGAAAACTTAAATTGTCCCTTTGCATTGGCTGTGCTATCAGTTGAACATGCTACATAACTTCTCCTAAAATATGATTTGATATGAGAACATCTGTAACCGTGTGGAACATATTTTTCCCAGGACTTTACTTGGAGCTCTCTATAGATATCAGATGTTCTCCACAGACTCTGTGACAGGTCTTAGGATTCTTGCATAAACATCAGCTATGCCTCTGTCTTAAACAGTGTCAATGTGAATTGAAATTTTGCCAGCCTTCTTAACATCACCACCAGCAGACTTCTTAATTAATCTGTTGATACTGCAGATAAGACTTCTATTAAAATCAAAGTTGTATAGCCAATCTTCCACTTATTTTAGAAATTCACTTTAGTTTCCAAAGATTTAAGATGTGTTTGAGCAAGCAACAATCTGAGAAATATACACTGGAGCCCTATTTTACCACTTACATTTGCTAGAGTGACAGGGTCCTTTACAATGGCCTCAGTCCATTAATCATGCAAAATAAAAATAATACTTCAGCACAACTTGTTCTTTCTTCATGTAATTTTGATTATCAAATGGAAGATTGGTGGTGTGATTAATAGTACTTCTTAAATGGGAAGCCTTCATCTCATATACCAGTCTCTGACACAAATGTTCTGCAAATTACATCTGACAAATACTATAAAAAAGAACCTACTCAATTAATTTTAGTAAAGTTATCTCAGATATGCACAAGTATGTACATACAAAGATATTCTCAAAATTGTTCAGTGATTTGAGAAACTTGGATAGATTTGTGTCATACAGTAAAGTTAAATGATTTATGGTATATCCTACAAGAAATGTTATGCTGTTATTGAAATATGGTAAAGATACTTTTACTAACATGGATAATAGTCCACCGTTATAGTTGAGTGGGGGAAAACATTAAAGACAGTATAACAGCTTTTTGTTTATGTTTTTATCATGCATGTCTATATTGCAAGGAAATAATTCCGAAAAGATACACATCAAATAGTAAAGAGTGGTTATCCCTGGATAGTGGAACTATGGGTATATTTGCTCTTTGCACTCTTCATTATACCACCACCACTATGCTGTGACCTGTAAGTGCCCAGGATATGAAAAGGCAGAGTCTGGGCTGAGAGCAAAAGACAGAGGGTGCACAGCTTACCTGGCCCCAAAGGCAGACGGCTCTGGCATGGGAGTCATGAATTTGCACTTCTAATAGGTTCCTGGTAATACTAAGGTCACTACTCCAAGAAGCAACTTTGAGTAGCACAGTTCTAGGTTTTCTTCTTGACCCTAAAATTCATTAACCACTAGAGAGAGACAGAGAGAGAGACAGAGAGAGAGAGAGAGAGAGAGAGAGAGAGAGAGAGAGAGAGAGAGAGAGAGAGAGAGAGACACTGCTGTCTGCCTGCGGATCCTGCTACTAGAGGATAGGCTCAGGAAGGCCATGGCTCCTGGTCCCAAACTTAAGCCTTTTGAATAATTAAGTGTTCAATACGTGCTCAGTGAAGAAATGCACTGACTTTCCAGCATGGTGGGAGAACATTGGGCAGCTCTGTGGTGGGCTACTTTCCATATAGGACCACAACATCAAACTGCTTCACCACCTGTGGGCCAGAATCTCTGGGGGCAAGACTATGAATCTAGCTCTCCAGGTATTTCTGCTCAGTAAAGTTTGAGAACCTATCCAGGAAATCAGAGGAAAGGGAGAATTCTGTGGCTTGGTCAGGGAAGGCTTTGCACTGAGACAATGAAAGTCCCTGGAAAACTTGACACTGTCTTCAAGGAACTTTACCACAACTTTTAACTCATTAATCATTTCAGTATGAATTAACGCCTTCAATTAGTACAGAAAGGAAAGAATAGACACAAAGTTGATAAGATTTAATAATAATAAGAAGAAGAATAACTTAGTAAAGGTGCAGAGAAGAACTGAGAATCAACTTGAGGATTTCCAGAGGAAGTTGGGGAAGAAGCACATCACAATCTGCCAGAAGACTTCTTGTTTTCAGGCAGGACAACCCCCAAGAGATTTTTAAAAGAGAACAAAAAGGTGAATAAAAATGTTCCTACTGCCCAAAGACTTTTAAGCAAGCTCTAAGTCAGAGGCCAAGAGGGAGCTGGACTCAGAACTTTTGGTAGACGGTCTCTCCTGTGCTACTGTTCCCAGCTGTATCTGCCAAGACCCAGAATGTCGGGATCTTATAAAAGGCATTTTGAGAGGCCGCAACACTTCCTCCTCTTACCCCAATACGAGAGGCCCTCTAGTAAGCCGTAACTAATTCTTATGACAAGTTACAAACCACAGGCAAAAATAATGAAAACCCTGACACCACTTATACTGAAGGAAGACTGCAGAGAATTCTCATGACAAAGCCCCCATTATTCACCCAACTCTGGTTGTCATCCCAAGCACTGGGCACTGCAGCCTCCATAACCCTTATAGGATGTGGCAGAGGGCAGAATTTCCAAGGAGGCAGTGGTTCAAACTTACAGCAGATGGTTCTGTCTCTCTGACCAACTTTTATAGATTTTTTTCTTTGAATTAGAATGAGAAAGATTCAAGTCAAAAGTTCCAGGTTTTATTTTCCATGTTATCAAAAAGGGCATGGCCTGAAACAGGTTAGTTTATTTCTCTGGTCCCTGAGTGTGTACATGTGTGCTTGCTTGTGTGTACATGTAACAGTAAACCAATGGCTTCAAAATGGAGAATTTGGGCACATCTAGTACGGTGGCGATGCCTGTGTCCTTCCAGTTATCTATTTACAGGCACTGGCAGGTGCTTCTTTGCTAGAGAAAGAGGAGGGGTCATCATGGGTCTGTAAAAGGAATGAGGCAGCTACCCTCACTGGCAGCTACCCTGTTGGCCTAGGTATGGGAGGATTTGCCAGCACAATGAGGCCCCAGTACAGAATATGCGCGACCTGGCTCCTGCACTCAAGTATAACACCCTCACTCTCCTGAGATACCCAGAAACAGAGAAATCCCTAAGAGAACTCCAAGGTCCCACAGTTGGTCCAAGGAGAAAACCTTCAGGATTGGGTCATTCCACTTACAGAGATTTCCTTCCAGCTCACTAGTGGGAAAGGCCTGGAAACTGCAATGGAATGAAAGCATCCCCTGATATAGCACAGGGCCTAGATGAGGCTCTAAGTAGGTAATGTACTGGAAAGTAACTATAAACTACAAAGATAACTAAAAGTATAAGAAAGTCCCTCTTTTTCTATCACAGCAAGACGTCAATGGGCAAAAGAGCAGAGAACTCAGATCCCAAAAGCAGATTGAGCCCATATAGGATCCAGTGTGACTACATCTAAAAAAATCTTTAGGAAGGTAGATGAAGATTCTCTTGCTTTCCAAAGAGTCCTCAAATTGTTTCTGAGGTTGACAGGCCCCTGCAATTTGTGAGTGAATTCAGCCAATCTATCACTGATACCAGACTTATTTTCATAGCTTTAGTCCCCTCTATCTCCATATAGGATGGTACCATCTGAATACAGACACCTTCAAATCAGTATGTTCTAAACTAGTATCTCTTTATTCATAAAATTTAATTATCATTAAATATACATATGTACTTCCTCCAGATCTAGGTTCTTGAGGATAGTTACCAGATCGTGTATGTCTCTGCATCTCCAATGTAAAGACAGTAGTTGGTTGCAGTGAACTAGAGTTTTCGTTAAGTCTTAGCTAGAATAATGAAACCTGCTGTAACACTTATTATACATGTTCTCAGGAATTGATTTAACTTTACTTTCTTGCACTAAGGAACCCAACGTGGATATTCTTGGCTAGCACGCCAGCACTTTGCACAGCTTATTTGGAACCCAGGAAAATTCTGCTTTATAGCTCTGCCCTCTTTTAGGGTCTTGAAGTCAACTGTATACAACCCAAAGATTTGGGGGTGGCAGGGAGTATTAGAGAGAATGAGATTGCCTAGGAAAGTCCCATTTTTGCCTGTTCTCAAAAGTGTCCCAAGTTTGGAGGACAAATTATGTTGTGACACTACTGGTGACCATCTCATAATCTATGAGACTACCATAAAGTTTCACAAGGCTTACCTTTTTCACCATGTACAACTGAAAACCTCTGAAGATAAATAGTAAACATAATGAAGAAAACATATATTCCATTTTACCTCACCACCATCTACTTTCCTGTGTGGTCAGACAGACTCTTTGAACTTTAAAGTTCACTTCAGAGAAACCATAGCCTTCCAGAATATGCCTCCTCTATGTGGTATCAAAGCAGTGCCCGAAATATGAAGGACAAAAGTCTGATACTGAAAAGCAGAAGTTTTATATCCCAGTCAACACTGAATCTGCCTTCCAAGAGAGGATTGCCATTTTCATAAGGGCTAGTTTTCCTTGCCCAAAAGAAAAACCTACAATCCAAAAAAAAAAACCTTACTTCTAGCACTGAAAATCACTACCTATTAGGAAGTCAAGAAATGTCTCCCCAGTTGGGTGTTCTCCCAATTCAACTTTAAAATAAAATAAGAAAAGTTTCTAATTCTGAGATTATAATTATACAGACAGGAACAAGGCTGAGGTTTACTTTTCTAATAATCCTTTATGATGTGAATGGGTTCCTGGACTCAATTCCAATGTGGGTGTGTGTGGAGGCATCCCCACCGACTCGACTGAGAATTTAACTCAGTTCTGACTCAGTCGACCAGCAGAGAGCACCAGGTCCCACAGGTCAAAGGTTCAGTCTCCCAAAACCACCTTTTACTTCAAATGCTAGTCCCAAGCCAGCCAATCTGACAAGCTGGCTACAGATCAGAGATTCCCAAGACCATCTTTTCAGGTTAAATTAATTTGCAGAGTGGCTCACAGAACTGAGAGAAACATTTTACTTACTAGCTCATTGGCTTATTATGAAAACTAGTTTATTCTGTTGTGCAATGGATCACACATTGGACTTCTAAAGACTGGTTTATCATATAACCTCGGAACAGCCAGCTGGAAGACATGCATAGGACAAGGTACGGGGACAGTGCAGAGAGCTTCCATACCCTCTCCAAGTGTGCCATGTTTACCAATCAAGCTCTCTGACCCTGATCTTTTGGGTTTTATGGGGGCTCCATAACACAGATATGATTAACTCATTGTCCAATGGCAACTGATTCAACCTCCAGGTGTCTTCTATCCCTGGAGGTCAGAGGTGGGACTGAAAGTATCAACCCTCTAATCACATGATTGATTTTCCTGACAAAGAGAACGCATCTTTAGGTGAATAAAGTAACTTTGGGACACTTACACTCAACACGTAGGAAATGCCAAGGGTTTGGGGAGCTCTATGACAGTCACTGTGGACTAAGACCAAATACATGTGAGAAATATATACATGGTCATCTGGATAATCAAATATATATTTCTTATAAATCACACAAAATTGCACAAAGCAAAAATAAAGATGCAAGGAAATGTTTAAAGTATTTAAGAGCAAAAGGTTTTCAAGAATCCAAGAGAATTTCAAGTACATCAATTAAATTTCAAGTATACCAATTAAATTGATATACCATGTATATGAAGGCTAGGTGGAAATAATGTAAAACCCTTTGGGTTTTTTTGTTTGTTTTGTTTTTTATTGTTTTTTATGTCTTTTACATTTTGTATTCCCCTTGGGTAGCCCACCACCAATTCACCCATGATCCATCTCCATGGTCCCTTGTGTTCTTTTCTACTCCATTTTGTGCCCTTATCCTCCCTTCCCCCCGCCCCCACCCCCACCCCTCCCCACCCGCTGTGGTCTCTCTCCTATTTGGTTTCCTTATAGTCCTGTTATAAGTGAAACCATTCGATATTTTTCTTTTTCTTTCTGGCTTATTTCACTGAGTATGATCCCCTCTAATTCCATCCATGTTGCTGCAAATTGCATGTGTTTATCTTCTTTCCATGCTGAATAGTATTCCATTGTGTATATGTATCACATCTTCTTGATCCAATCATCTATTTTTGGACATCTGGGTTGCATCCATACCTTTGCTATTGTGAACAGTGCCGCAATGAACATACGGGTGCATGTATCCTTTCGGATTAGTGTTTTTGTGTCCTTTGGGTAAATTCCCAAAAGTGGGATTGCTGGGTCGTATGGAAGCTCCATGTTTAGCAGTTTGAGGAATCGCCATACAGCTTTCCATAGTAATTGGACCAGTTCACATTCCT
>PVIJ01017385.1:0-29758 GCA_004024925.1 Scalopus aquaticus
TCATCGACCCGGCGCACAGCCACCGGCTGCCCGTGCACGTGGCCTACCAGCGCGGCCTCTTCGACGAGGAGATGAACGAGATCCTGACCGACCCCTCCGACGACACCAAGGGCTTCTTCGACCCCAACACGCACGAGAACCTCACCTACCTGCAGCTGCTGGGGCGCTGCGTGGAGGACCCCGAGACCGGCCTGCGCCTCCTGCCGCTCACAGATGGGGCTGCCAAGGGCGGCGAGCTGGTCTACACTGACTCGGAGGCCCGGGACGTGTTCAAGAAGGCCACGGTGTCCGCGCCGTTCGGCCAGTTCCAGGGCAGGACGGTGACCATCTGGGAGCTCATCAACTCCGAGTACTTCACGGCCGAGCAGCGGCGGGACCTGCTGCGGCAGTTCCGCAGCGGCAGGGTCACCGTGGAGAAGATCATCAAGATCGTCGTGACCGTGGTGCAGGAGCAGGAGCAGAAGAGCCAGCTCTGCTTCCAGGGCCTGCGCGCCCTGGTGCCCGCCGCCGAGCTGCTCGAGAGCGGCGTCCTCGACCGCGCCCTCTACCGCCAGCTGCAGCAGGGCGAGCGCTCGGTGCAGGAGGTCGCCACGACCGAGGCCGTGCGCCGGGCGTTGCACGGCACCGGCGTCATCGCGGGTGTGTGGCTGGAGGAGGCCGGGCAGAAGCTGAGCGTCTACGAGGCCCTGAAGAAGGACCTGCTGCGGCCGGAGGTGGCCGTGGCCCTGCTGGAGGCCCAGGCCGGCACCGGGCACATCATCGACCCTGCCACCAGCGCCCGGCTGACCGTGGACGAGGCCGTCCGCGCCGGCCTGGTGGGGCCCGAGCTGCACGAGAAGCTGCTGTCGGCCGAGAAGGCCGTGACGGGCTACAAGGACCCGTACTCGGGGCAGAGCGTCTCCCTGTTCCAGGCCTTGAAGAAAGGCCTCATCCCCAGAGAGCAGGGCCTGCGCCTGCTGGACGCCCAGCTGTCCACAGGGGGCATCGTTGACCCCGGCAAGAGCCACCGCGTGCCTCTGGACGTCGCCTGTACCCGGGGCTACCTAGACATGGACACCAGCAGAGCCCTGTCGGCCCCGAACGACGACGCCAAGACCTACTACGACCCCGGCGCGCAGGAGCCGGTCACCTACGGCCAGCTGCAGCGGCGGTGCCGGCCCGACCAGCTGACGGGACTGAGCCTGCTGCCCGTCTCGGAGGCGGCCGCGCGGG
Source organism: Scalopus aquaticus (assembly GCA_004024925.1). Lineage (NCBI taxonomy): Eukaryota > Metazoa > Chordata > Mammalia > Eulipotyphla > Talpidae > Scalopus > Scalopus aquaticus. Next base: position 1,213 of record PVIJ01017385.1, read on the forward strand.
CCCTGCAGCAGGAGCTCTACTCTGAGCTCCAGGCCCAGGAGGCCTTCCAGAAGGCCAGTGTCGAGGTCCCCGTGGGGGCCTTCCAGGGCAGGACGGTGAGCGTGTGGGAGCTCATCAGCTCCGAGTACTTCACGGAGGAGCAGCGGCGGGAGCTGCTGCGGCAGTTCCGCACCGGCAAGGTCACCGTGGAGAAGGTCATCAAGATCGTCGTCACCATCGTGGAAGAGGTGGAGACTGCGCGGCGGGAGAAGCTCTCCTTCAGCGGTCTCCGGGCCCCCGTGCCGGCCAGCGAGCTCCTGGCCGCCGGGGTCCTCAGCAGGGCCCAGTTTGAGCAGCTCCAGGACGGCAAGACGTCGGTCAGGGACCTGTCCGAGGTGGACTCGGTGCAGACGCTGCTCCGCGGCACCGGCTGCCTGGCCGGCATCTACCTGGAGGACTCCAAGGAGAAGGTGACCATCTACGAGGCCATGCGGCGGGGCCTGCTGCGGCCCAGCACGGCCACCCTCTTGCTGGAGGCGCAGGCGGCCACCGGCTTCCTGGTGGACCCGGTGCGGAACCAGCGCCTCTACGTGCACGAGGCCGTGAAGGCCGGCGTGGTGGGCCCCGAGCTGCACGAGAAGCTGCTGTCGGCCGAGAAGGCCGTGACGGGCTACAAGGACCCGTACTCGGGCACCACCATCTCCCTGTTCCAGGCCATGCGGAAGGGCCTGATCGTGCGGGAGCACGGCGTCCGCCTGCTGGAGGCCCAGGTCGCCACGGGCGGCGTCATCGACCCGGTGCACAGCCACCGGCTGCCCCTGCACGTGGCCTACCAGCGCGGCCTCTTCGACGAGGAGATGAACGAGATCCTGACCGACCCCTCCGACGACACCAAGGGCTTCTTCGACCCCAACACGCACGAGAACCTCACCTACCTGCAGCTGCTGGGGCGCTGCGTGGAGGACCCCGAGACCGGCCTGCGCCTCCTGCCGCTCAGAGGGGCGGAGAAGGCCGAGGTGGTGGAGGCCACGCAGGTGTACTCCGAGGAGGAGACCCGGCGGGCCTTCGAGGAGACGCAGATCGACATCCCTGGCGGTGCCGGCGGCGGCCAGGCCGGCACCATGTCGCTGTGGGAGGTGATGCAGTCGGACCTGATCCCGGAGCAGCAGCGGGCCCAGCTCATGGCCGACTTCCAGGCGGGCCGCGTGACCAAGGAGCGCATGGTCATCATCATCATCGAGATCATCGAGAAGACCGAGGTGGTCCGCCAGCAGAGCCTGTCCTGCGACTACGTGCGCCGCCGCCTGACGGCCGAGGACCTGTACGAGGCCCGCATCATCTCCCGCGAGACCTACGGCCTGCTCCGGGAGGGCGGCAGGAGCCTGCGCCAGGTGCTGGAGGAGGAGTCCGCCCGGCGCTTCCTCTACGGCACGGGCTGCGTGGCCGGCGTCTACCTGCCCGGCACCCGGCAGACGCTCACCATCTACCAGGCCCTCAAGAAGGGGCTGCTGAGCGCCGAGGTGGCCCGCCTGCTGCTGGAGGCGCAGGCCGCCACGGGCTTCCTGCTGGACCCGCTGCGGGGCGAGCGGCTGACCGTGGACGAGGCCGTGCGCAAGGGCCTGGTGGGCCCCGAGCTGCACGACCGGCTGCTCTCGGCGGAGCGGGCGGTCACCGGCTACCGGGACCCCTACACGGAGCAGACCATCTCGCTCTTCCAGGCCATGAAGAAGGACCTGATTCCCGCCGAGGAGGCTCTGCGGCTGCTGGACGCGCAGCTGGCCACGGGCGGCGTCGTGGACCCGCGCCTGGGCTTCCACCTGCCCCTGGAGGTGGCCTACCAGCGCGGCTACCTCAGCAAGGACACGCACGACCGGCTGGCGGAGCCCAGCGAGGTGCGCAGCTACGTGGACCCCTCCACGGACGAGCGCCTCAGCTACACGCAGCTGCTCAAGCGGTGCCGCTGGGACGAGGGCAGCGGCCAGCTGCTCCTGCCGCTGTCGGACGCCCGCAAGCTGACCTTCCGCGGCCTGCGCAAGCAGATCACGGTGGAGGAGCTGGTGCGCTCCCAGGTGATGGACGAGGCCACGGCGCTGCGGCTGCGGGAGGGGCTGGCCTCCGTCGAGGAGGTGTCCAAGAGCCTGCAGAAGTTCCTCGAGGGCACCAGCTGCATCGCCGGCGTCTACGTGGACGCCACCAAGGAGCGGCTGTCCGTGTACCAGGCCATGAAGAAGGGCATCATCCGGCCCGGCACGGCCTTCGAGCTCCTGGAGGCCCAGGCGGCCACCGGCCACATCATCGACCCCATCCGGGGGCTCAGGCTGACGGTGGAGGAGGCCGTGCGCACGGGCGTCGTGGGCCCCGAGTTCAAGGACAAGCTGCTGTCGGCCGAGCGCGCCGTCACCGGCTACAAGGACCCCTACTCCGGGAAGCTCATCTCCCTGTTCCAGGCCATGAAGAAGGGCCTGATCCTCAAGGACCACGGCATCCGCCTGCTGGAGGCCCAGATCGCCACGGGCGGCGTCATCGACCCCGAGGAGAGCCACCGGCTGCCCGTGGACGTGGCCTACCAGCGCGGCCTCTTCGACGAGGAGATGAACGAGATCCTGACCGACCCCTCCGACGACACCAAGGGCTTCTTCGACCCCAACACGGAGGAGAACCTCACCTACCTGCAGCTGATGGAGCGCTGCGTCACCGACCCCCAGACGGGGCTGTGCCTGCTGCCACTGAAGGAGAAGAAGCGGGAGCGGAAGACGTCCTCCAAGTCCTCGGTGCGGAAGCGCCGCGTGGTGATCGTGGACCCCGAGACGGGCCGGGAGATGTCGGTGTACGAGGCCTACCGCAAGGGGCTCATCGACCACCAGACCTACCTGGAGCTGTCGGAGCAGGAGTGCGAGTGGGAGGAGATCACCACCTCCTCCTCGGACGGCGAGGTCAGGTCCGTGATCATCGACCGCCGCTCGGGCCGCCAGTACGACATCGACGAGGCCCTGTCCAAGAGCCTCATCGACCGCTCGGCGCTGGACCAGTACCGCGCCGGCACGCTCTCCATCGCCGAGTTCGCCGACATGCTCTCGGGGAACGCCGGCGGCTTCCGGTCGCGCTCGTCCTCCGTGGGGTCCTCCTCGTCCTGCCCCATCAGCCCCGCCGTGTCCAGGGCCCCGCTGTCCTCCTGGGCCGACCCCACCGAGGAGACAGGCCCCGTGGCCGGCATCCTGGACACGGAGACGCTGGAGAAGGTGTCCATCACGGAGGCCATGCACCGCAGCCTGGTGGACAACATCACCGGGCAGCGGCTGCTGGAGGCGCAGGCCTGCACCGGCGGCATCATCGACCCCGGCACCGGCGAGCGCTTCCCCGTCGCCGAGGCCGTCGGCAAGGGCCTGGTGGACAAGATCATGGTGGACCGCATCAGCCTGGCCCAGAAGGCCTTCTGCGGCTTCGAAGACCCCCGCACCAAGACCAAGATGTCGGCCGCGCAGGCCCTGAAGAAGGGCTGGCTGTACTACGAGGCGGGCCAGCGCTTCCTGGAGGTGCAGTACCTGACGGGCGGGCTGATCGAGCCCGACACGCCGGGCCGCGTGCCACTGGACGAGGCTCTGCAGCGCGGCGCCGTGGACGCCCGCACGGCCCAGAAGCTGCGCGACGTGGGCGCGCACTCCAGGTACCTCACCTGCCCCAAGACCAAGCTCAAGATCTCCTACAAGGACGCGCTGGACCGCAGCATGGTGGAGGAGGGCACGGGGCTGCGCCTGCTGGAGGCGGCCGCCCAGTCCAGCAAGGGCTACTACAGCCCCTACAGCGTCAGCGGCTCCGGCTCCACCGCCGGCTCCCGCGCGGGCTCGCGCTCCGGCTCCCGGGCCGGCTCCCGCCGCGGCAGCTTCGACGCCACCGGCTCCGGCTTCTCCATGACCTTCTCCTCCTCCTCCTACTCTTCCTCGGGGTACGGCCGCCGCTACGCCTCGGGGCCGGCGTCCTCCCTGGGGGGCCCCGAGCCCGCGGTGGCCTGAGCCCCTGCCGCCCGCCCGCGCTGCGCCTCACGGGGCTGCAGGGTCTTCCTCCCAGCGGTGCCTAAAGTTTTACCGAAAAGGCCAGACTAACATTAACACGCCCGGGGCCGACCAGTGCCCATCTCCCTGCCCCTTCCTGCCACTCGCCACAGCCAGGTGCCTTGGGGGGTCCAGAGCTGGGCCCCCCCCTGTCCCCAGGGGTCCCGCCCGCGGGCTTCCCCAGCAGACGCCCTTGCTCCCCAGCAGGGCCCGCGCCTTGTCCTGCCCGGGCCGGCTGCGCGCTCAGCGGGCCCTGCCGGGGAGGAGGGGGGTCCCGGCTGGGCCCTCCTCTCCAGCCTGCCCAGAGAAGCCCCTTCCCCACGGGAGGATGAGGGTCCAGTCTGCCGAGCCAGCCGCCGGCCAGCCCCTGCCCCACGCCTGCCAGCTGCTCGCTTCATTTAGCTCGAAACCCTGTCCCCGAGCCCCAGGCCTCTGGCTCCAGCCTCTCGCCTCAGCTCCCTCGTAAGTGCCTTCCGTGTCCTCCCTCGCCCCAGGCCCCAGTTCTGGGGAGGAGGGGCTCACCCCCAGCTCTCAGGCTGTCCTCTCCTAGGCCCGGTAGCCCGCCCTGGGGGCCGCCTGCCTCTTTCCCGGGCTACCCACAGCCGGCCAGCACCACCCCTGCCTGCTCCTGCCCTCTGACCGAGCTTTGCATGTCCCACTGACTCGGGCCAGCGGGGGGAGCCCCGGGCTCCCGGCTGCCTCCGTGAGGGCAGAACACTAACCCGACCAGGGCGGGCCTGCAGCGCTCGCCCCAATAAAAGCGATTCCAACCTTGCGGGAGTCCTGCCTGCCTTTTCTGGGGCCCTGGGCACGGGTGTGGGCGGCAGGGTCCTGGCTGGGGGCCAGGGCCTTGGTGAGGACACCCCAGGGCTGAGAGAAACCCAGAGGGGCAGGGCCTGTGCCAGCGGCCACTCTGCCCGGCCCCTGGGGGGCTGTCCCCACCAGCGGCTGCAGGGTCTGCCTTGGGGAAGGGTGTGGCCCTGACTGGCCAGCTGCAGCTCATGGGTTTACCCGGCCCCTGGGGTTCTCTGGGGAAGCTCCCGGGGGGCCACCTGTTCTGCCTGGTTTCCTGCCGGCTTAGGGGCAGGACGCTGACCGCCAGGCACATGGGGCATCCCTCAAGCCTCAGGCCTGTGAGTGCAGAGAAGCCGCACTGGCCTGCGGCTGGGCATCCCTGGCCGCCAGACAACGCAACTGCTGGTGCCAGCATCTGACCCATGTCCGCATTCAGGTGTCCTGGCTGCTGGCAGCACCCCCATGCCCGATGCCCCCACCCTCCCGGGGCCACAGCCCAGGCTCCCATCAAGGCTAAAGTGGTAGGAGGCTGAGACCAGAGCCACCAAAAACCCCAAAAGGCCAGAACCTGGGGCTGTAGCAACACGACCCCAAGGGGCCTGCAGGCCTCACCCACCAGCTACATGAGGCCCAGGCCCCACACCTGGGCTTGTCTCAGATGGGGACACAGAGCCCACCGTGGCCACACGGGGCAGCCACCTCACCCGGACACATCGGGGATGGCCACTGCTGGTCACCAGGAGTCTGCACGGCACTGGCCAGTGTCACAGTCACCACTGGCCACCAGGGCAGTGTCAGAGCACCCAGTGTCACAACTCTGCGCTGTCGGGCGCCAGAAGCAACAGCTCTTTGGAGTGCAGGCCGGGCCCTGGGGATCCTTTCCAGAGCGGAGACAGAACTAAGGTCTCTGCAGAGTCCTGGGGCTCCTCTCCCTCCTGGGAGGGCAGCTGCTGGACACATCGCTTCTTCTCTTCTTCTCTTGGGCCCTGGGCCTTCTGGGCTTCTGAGGCCAGGAACCAGCACTCCCCATTCCTTTTTTGGAGACCTAATGGTCTCAGCTCAGGCCCCTCAGACCCCGCTTATATCCTCTCTCAGAGTGTTCCACCCACAAATCTGATTGGACCATTTTTCCATCCTGTACCTGATTGGACCATTTAGTACCAATTGGCTCATAGCTTGCACCTGATTGGTTCATTACATAATCCAGGAAGTACACTGTTGCATAAAATGGCTCTGAGGCGCACCCTCCACAACAGACCTCTGTGGGGCAGCAAGGAGAGACCAACCCTGCTCCTGCTGCTCCCCTGCCCCCACCAGGGAGGCCGGGGAGCTCCCACAACAGGGCTGGCTCCTCCAAGTGGATCATCCTCTTCGAGTCCTCATGTGGTCAGCCCTGTGTGCCCACCCTACCCTAATCACCCAGAGGGTCTCCATTTCCAAACACCACCTCGGCTCCACACGCCTCCTGGCAAATGAGCTGCCCGGGTGCCTGCTGGCTGTGGCCGGTCTGGGGGAGCCATCCCCACCCCAGCCCCTCTGTGGAGAGGGCTGCCTGGGGCCGCGCCTGCTCCTGGGGCCGGAGGGCCCGTGAGGGAGCAGGTTGGGAGGGGTAGTGGGGCTCACGGGCTTCCCCCAACACCCAGCAGTTGGCTGAACCACAGGGACGGGGGAGCAGAGGTTGCCCCTCAGAGGGCTGCTCTCCAGCGTGGGGGCCCGTCAGTCTCAGGCCACAGGCTGCTCTGGGGGCGGGACGGGCTCCCGAGACTCTTCCAGCCCGGGGTGCAACGGGGGGAGGGGCGTCCCCCGGGGGGCGGCTCAGCACCAGCCTCCACTTAACAAGGTCAGCAGCAGCGACGACGGGCCGGGGGGTGCAGACACCCCCTCCCGACCAGTCCGAGACGGGACCTGGGTGTGGAGGACACGCCTCCCTGGGGCGTGTGCCAAGCTGAACCCCAAATCCTTGGGTCTGGATGTGAGCAGGCATCTGAAAAGACCAAGAAGATCCAGCCTAGAAGAACTTCTCGAATTGGGACATGAAACGGCCTCGCGCGCCGGAGCTTGGACTGGCCCCAGCTGCCAGCCTGAAATCTGACCACAGCTACCCTCAGTGAAAATGGGGGCCAGAGCGGCCCCACAGGCCCCTGCAGCTGCTGCCGACAGGGAGCAGGGCCGGAGGGCTGTGTGCGCCCGTGGGAAGGACGCCGCGGCGGACCTGAGGCCAGCACCCTGGACGGAGCAGTGGGCACAGACGGGGGCTGCTCCCAGCCCGCACACACTCCCTGGGAGAAGCCCTTGGCTCTCCTGGCCGCAACCCCACAGCCAGGAGGGTGAGACGGGGAACCGGCCGCTGAGTTGGTGTGAGCTGGCCTCGTGCGGGGTTGCGGTGTGCAGACGGGCCAGCCGAGGGGACGTGCGCAGCAGCACCCACTGAGGGTGGGCAGGGGAGGCTCGCCAGGCCCAACGGGAGCCTTTGGATGGCCCTGGGGTGGCGTCCATGCTGTGCCGACACCCCGCTAGTGCTCTCTAAAAACACCTTCGGGGCCTCCCTAGGGTGCAGGGTTAAGTCTCAGCACTATGCAGCTGTCGCAGCCGCTGCAGCGCGAGTTCGATCCCCGGCCGGGGAGCTTCCCACAGGGCGCAGCAGACCCCTCATGTCTCCCGCTGCCCCCTCAACAATGGATTTCAGTAGATCCGCCTGTTCTGCTCCCCACTCTGTCTCTGGGGAGTCCTCTCGCCACCCCACACCTCTGACCTGCACCCCAGCTTATACGCATAAATAAATCTTTTAAAAAAGTAAATAAAAATAAAAACACACCTTCAGGTCTTGAGGCGCTGGGCACAGCCGAGCAGCCTGGAGACGGCGCAGGGGACGGCCGCGTTTCCCTCCCGACAACGGCTGGCGTGGCAGGGACCCAGGCCCGTCGCGGGAGCCGGCCAACGGGGCATCAGACCTGGGTCTACTCAGAGTCCAGCGGGGGGTCAAGTTCCCGTCCTGCCCCTGCCCCGCAGGGCCCCAGGGCGCAGAAAGCCAACGGCCAATGGTGGGCAGCGACATTGCTCAGGCTCTGGCTTGGACGGTCTGGACTGTCCAGGGGCTGGGGCGGGTTTCCCCACAGCAGCGCCCGAGGGCCGAGCCGCACTCGCCCGTCTTCAGGAGAGCAGCTCGCAGCGACCCCGCAGCGCAGGCAGGACTGGGGGCGTCCCCCCGTAATGGTAGCTGCGTGGGGGGCGCTCCGCGGGGCGGCGGCGGGTGGAGGAGGGGCACTGACGCAAAGGGAAAGCAAGACTCCATTTGCAGAGGACGGGACTTTACAAGGAAAACCCGAGACCGCCCAGCAGGGCAGCGGCGCCGGCCAGTGCCTCGCGCCCGCAGCAACCTGAAAAGTCAAGAAGGCGACTTCACGGGAACGGTCTCGGAAGACACGGCGAGAGCCTGTCGCGCGGGGAGATGCAGGAACGGGCAGGCCTCCGTGGCGTGGCCCTGAAGACCGCGGCGCGCGTCTGCCCATCGGGCAAGTCGGCCCGGAGGTGGCGCGGCCGTTACGGGGCCCCACATGGTCTAAACCTTCTTGAAAAAAGGACAGAACCAGAGAAATCACACTCCCCAGTTTCGAAGTTCACGAAAAGCTACTTAATCAACACAGCGTGGTGCGCGCACGAGGGCAGGGGCGCGCGCACGGGCCGGGCCTGGGCAGGAAGGGCCTCGCCAGCGCGGTCTGGGCGGAGCTGGGTGGCCGCGGGTGCTCCTTTGCCTGGGCCCGGCCCCGAGGCACCAGCTTGTGCTGCCCAGAGGCACGCAGCCGGAAGCCCTCCCGACCTTGGACTCGGTGACCCGAGGTCCGACATGGAGGCCCAAAGGGAAAAGCAGATAGGTCGGAAAGACCGGCGCGGTGCGGGCGGAGAGGGGCCGTCCGGATGCCACCCGGCGCCTTCGGGTGCAGCGCTGGGAGCCACGGCCGCGGGAGGGCCCTGGGGGCGCGGGGACGGGGACCGGGACGAGCCTGAGGCGGCACCTCCTGCAGAGCGGGGCGGCGAGGGGCGCGGGGCCAGCCGGTGCGTCTCACCGCGGCACAAAGCGCGTGTCCCATCGGCCGTGATGGCGGCACCTCGAGGCTCCCGCCTCGCCCGCGAGCGGCTGTCGCGGCGATGGAGCCAAGCGCGGGAGACCCCGGGGAGAGGCGGGGCCGCGGGCGGGGCGCGGCCACCAGCGGGAACGGCGGCCTCCTGGGCCCGGGCGGGGCCGCGCGTGTTGGGGGAGGGGCGCGTGCTGCGGGGGCGGAGCGTCCGCACATTCGGGCTCCCTGGCGTCAGGACAAGTTCACGTCTGAAAACCGGCCGAGAACCCCGAGTCTTGAGGCGCAGCGCACGCGCTCCCGACGCCCAGGCGCGGACGCGTCCTCGGTCCCGCGGCCGCCGGGCCACGGGCGCGCAAGCGCGGGCCCGCGCCTCGCCGTCCCCGCGGCTGCCGCGTCCTGGGCCTCCGCCCGGCAGTGGCGCGGGCGGGACCCGCTTCCCCGGGGGCGCAGCGGGCTGTGACACAGGCCTCGAGCGAGAGTGAGGGAAACGGGGCCGGGACGCCCCCACCCCGGTCGGGAACCCCCGCAGCTCCGGCGCCCCTGCTGTGGCAGCGCTGCCCGGAGAGGCGAACGGGGCGACCGCGACTCCCAGACTCTCCCCAGGACCGGGACTCAGGGGACCCCGCAGAAGCCGAGCGTGTGAAGCAGCGATACCCCCAGAATTTAGAGAATTATCATTTCATCTAGAAATTTCACTTTGGGTCTCCACCCAGGGAATGACAGACAGCCACTGTGCGCGCCCCTTCTCGGGGATGGGGCACCTAAGAAAGGGGTGTACACAGTGCCCCCCACACTCACCCCCCACACCACACATACACACCGCACACTCCACACCCCTCACACCCCACACATACCCCCCCACCGCGCGCGCACACCCCACACCGCACCCCCAGGAATATTTAGCGTTTACCTTGCAGGCCCGGCCGGGCCCCCCTGGCTTCTGGCAGGCGGATAGGCCGTTTCGGAGCCTCGGGCCGGGTCCTCTCGTGCTCCCGCGGGCGCCCCAGCCTCGCCCGCATGGGACGCGCCCTCAGCACGGTGTCCCCGCGGACACCCGCGCGCGTCCCCACAGGCGCCCCGCAAGGCCGTGGGTGTGTCGGGGCCGGCGGGACCAGCCTGACCCGGCCCTGCGGGCCCTGCGGACCCTGCGGAGGGCCGCGCAGGGGCCGGTCTGAGCCGTGGGGAGTGGCCAGGGCAGGGCAAGGCGGGCGCCGGGCGTCCGGGGGGGCTCGGCGGGCGGGGGCTGACCCCTCCGGAAAGGGCAAAGTGGACGTTTCGTTTCAGTGGAAGAAGCGAAACAGGAACCTCGATTCGGGGTGAAAAGACGGACTGGCCGGCGCAGGTCGCAGCGAGGGAGGTGCCGAAGCGCCCGGGGGCACGGACAGCGGAGGAGACGGGGTGTGTGTATGAGTGTGTGTGAGAGTGTGTGTAGATGGGGGGGGTGTGTGTGTGTGTAGATGGGGTGTGTGTGTATGTAGAAGGTGTGTGAGTGTGTGTGTATGTATGTACTGTGTATGTAGACGTTGTGTGTGTGTGTTTGTGTGTGTGTAGACGGTGTGTATGAGTGTGTGTGTGTAGACGGGGTGTGTGTGTATGAGAAGGGGTGTGTGTGAGTGTGTGTTTGTGTGTATGTAGACGGTGTGTGTGTGTGTGTGTGTAGACGGGGGTGTGTGTGTATGAGTGTGTGTGTGTAGACGGTGTGTGTGTGTATGAGTGTGTGTAGACGGGGTGTGTGTGTGTTTGTGTGTGTGTAGACGGTTGTGTGTGTGAGTGTGTATGAGTGTGTGTGTGTGTTTGTGTGAGTGTGTAGACGGTTGAGTGTGTGTGTAGATGGGGTGTGTGTGTGTGTGTGGGTGTGTATGAGTGTGTGTGTGTAGACGGTGTGTGTGTGTTTGTGTGAGTGTGTAGACGGTTGAGTGTGTGTGTAGACGGGGTGTGTGTGTGTTTGTGTGTGTAGACGGTTGTGTGTGTGAGTGTGTATGAGTGTGTGTGTGTAGACGGGGTGTGTGTGTATGAGAAGGGGTGTGTGTGTGTGTGTGTGTAGCTTCCCGCGGGGGCACAGCCCGAGGCGGCCTCCGTGGCCTCGTGCCCCGAAGGGTCTCCCCGCCTCGCAGGCGCCCGGTGGAGCCTGATGGACCTAAGTGGGGGCGCAGGGCCAGGAACCCGGAGCCGCGGTCGGGGCACGGAGGGGACCCCCGCGGACGCCCCCGGGGCGCTGAGTGCGGGAGGAGAGGACACAGCCCAGGATGACAGCCCGGCCAGAGCGGAGCGGGACGCCCGCAGCGTGACTGACCCGTGGTCCTCAGGAGGCGAGGCCGGGGCGCTGCCGGACACTGGCAGTGGCCGCCCGCTGGCAACGCGGGGCGGGCTCAGCCGGGCTGGGGCAGCACGGGGCTGACCGGAGGGCAACGCGGAAGACAGGCGCGTGCCCGGCAGCGCGCCCCACCCGGCACCGGCCGGCACGGGCTAGGGCGTGGCCAGGGCGGCGCGGGCAAGCGCCCGTGGCAACCGGGTGGCTCTGAGGGCCGGATGCCGGGAGCCGCCGACCCCACCCCCGGACTCCGGGGCGGTCCAGGCGGCCTCTCCGGCCAGCCCCCCACCGGGTAGCAAGCAGGTTCCCTCTGCGCACGGCAGGGCGGGGCGGACGCTGACGGATGAGCCGGCCCGCAGCCGCGATGCCCACACGCCCCCAGGCGAACCATGGTGCCCTGTGGCCCTCCGGGCCGGCTCTGCAGATGCGGGGGGGGGAGGCGTGGAGCCCCCAGTGTGGGGGCCCAGTGTGGGGGCCCCAGGGAAGCTGCCAGAAGAACTGAAGAGCGACCCCCCAAGCCCCCACGCGCGGGGCACCGCGTGGCCGAGCGGCGCGTCCGGCGGATGCTGTGGGCCCCGCCGCGCCCCTCCCCAGGGCGCGGTCCCTCGTGGGCGCACGGACACGAGCAGGAGGCGGCGCCGGCCTGGGCGACACGTAGGGGGAGGCTCGTCGTGCCAGGGGCCGAGGCCGAATTGCCTCGAGGACATGCGGGCCGGGACAGTCTGGGGCGCCGGCCTCCTGGCTGCGGGAATAGGGGTGCCGCCTCCCCAGCCTGGCCGCACAAAGGTGCATCTTGAAACTGCGGAATGTGACTCCCCAGGGATGGGAGCCCGGTGTGGCTGCCAGCGGCCCCCGACCGGAAGGGGGCGGCCGGGAACAAAGGGCTCCTTTGTCAGGAAGGGGGCGGGCGGGCACGCGGCAGCCGGGCACACAGGCGGGGCGGGGCCGGGGGCGGGGCCGGGCCGGCCTGCCCAGCTCCAGCGAGCCTGCTCCTGCGCGGCCGCCCCTCCCTGGCTCCGCAGCTCCCTCTGCTGCACGTCGGTTCTGGGAAGCCCCTGAGGACAACTAAACATTTCAAACATCGTTGACCCTGCAGACCCGCGTCGGGGCCTCGCGGCCGTCTGGCGGGACGCTGGGCCTGGCGCGCGGCGCTCAGGAGCAGGCGTGGGCGCGTCTGGGATGCCCAGGCTCGTGTCCGGCCGCGCTCGGCCCTGGGCTGAGGGCTGGGGGCCGTGGCCCTCCCGGCTCACGTCGGGGGGCTGGGGGGCCCTACTTGTTCGCAGGCAGGCGGGACCCAGGGCTCTGGCCCCTCCAGCCTTCATCCCGTCCGCCCGCCCTCAGGGGCCGAGGGACACGCCTGTCCCCAGGCTCAGCGTGAGCGGCCGGCGCCTTTCCTGGCCCCCTGCGGCCCCCACGAGCCCTGCACTCAGCCCACCCCGAGCCAGCGGCTGGCCGGGGCCATCAACGCAGGGGCTGTAGCCGCTGGGCCCAGAGGGCAGGGTCCCGCCCGGGGGCCTGGCTTTTACAGACGGTGCTGGGTCGCAGGCCCCGGGGGCGTCTCAGCTCCTCTCCCTGGAGGGCGTCCGGGGGGCGTCCACTTTGTGCGGATGGACCCCGGGAAGCGGGGAGCCTCAGCCAGGCCGGGCAGGACTGTGACCGCTCGGCGCTCGGCCCGGCAGCAGCTGGGAGTGGCGGCCTCCCTGGGCCTGTCCCCAGGACGGGACACTTCTGTGGCCTCCTGGAAAGTAGCTGCCCGCCCTGGTCTCACAGAACGTGAGGCTCGGACGTGGACTGCACTGGAAGATGGGCGGACGGGAGCAGCCGCGGAAATGCACGCTAGAGACTTCCGGGCCGACGGCCGACGCCGGGCGTGTTTTCTGTGTATTCTCAGGCTGGTGAAGAGAACGGAGAGGAGCGGCCGCCTGCTGTCTGCTGCCACCGGGCTGGCGTCTGCTGGGCGCCGGCGGCTGAGAGGGCAGCTGCGGTCCGGGGGTCAGCTCCAGCTACTCACCCCACGGCGCGCGGCAGCTTGCTGCGTCCCCACACTCGGCGCCGTGGCCAGAAAGGGCCCTGAGCCCAGAGGTGCAGACGGAGGCGGGAGCCACCGTTGCGGGGTCCACCCAGCGGCCCCATGACGTCTGCGAAGAAGCCGCCGCCGGGGGAGGGGAGAGTCTGATTTCCAGAGAGGGCACCTCGTTCCGGCCCAGTGTCCAGTCATCAGCAAAACCAGCCGCAGGGCATAGGGAGAACCAGGAGGCACAGCCCGCTCAGGGGAGAGGCAGGTGCAGGGACCCGTCCCTGGAAGCCTTGATAGCAAAAGGCGCACACAGAGCTCCAAACGAGACCTTGATGAGGGGCCTCCCCGGGGCGCGGCGTCATCTCAGCCTATGAAGCTGTTGCAGGTCGCTGGGCCTGAGTCCTTCCTGGCCAGCGCTGACCCACAGACCCTCCTGTCTCCCCCTGCTCCCCACTCTGTGGATCCTCTCACTCCCGCGTGCATAAATAAACAAATCAATCTTTTAAAAAATCTTAATGAAGCTCAAAGAAGTGTAATAGGTTGTAGAGGACGGCAAGATGACGATGTGTGAGTGAAATGGAAATAATAGATGGAAAACTGAAAGAGAAACCAAAAAGAACTGGAAATGGAAAATTCACTGAGGGTTTCCCAGGAAGGTTTGCATGCCCAGAAGAATCTGAACTTGCAGAGAGAACAATGGAACAGGACGAAGAAGGGCTGAAGAAAGGTGAACAGACCTCGAGGACCTGGTGGGTGTCCCAGCAGGTGAAGAGAGACGAGGGAGGGACGGAGGGAATGCGGGACCATGTGCCCGAAAACGCGCCACACTCGGGCGGCAGACACCAGGGAGGCTCCGTGACCTCGGAGGAAGATGAACTCAGAGACTCACAGCAAAACACAGACACTCACTCCGGAAACAGAGACAAAAGGAGAGGTTTCGAGTGGCAGAAGTGACGGGTCACCTCAAGGGCCCCTTGATGAGATTATCAGATTACACTGGTCAACAGTGAGATCGTTACCGACTTAAAAAGGCCCTAATCTGTAGTATCTCGGTGTGCTGAACATGGATATAACCCTGAAATTTTTGTATTAGCTCTCGTTTTGAAGATATTTTATATAATTCATTTTATGTTTCACTGTATAAATTTATCCAGTAGGACTGCAACAACATCCTAAATCCGCCTAGAATGATGGAATATTGCATCGCATTGCATAATGCCATCATGCACACATCATCCAGAGTTGATGGCATCATTTTCTGATGCAATGCAACACGACTGCCAGGCGGCTGCTGAAGTAAACTGACGTCAGCAGTGCATTATAGAAAACCCTGTCGGAAAGGTTGAGCATTGAAAATACTTCAGACTTTGTGTGAGACAGTTTAAGCTACTGTTTCATAGAACCGTTATTATTTTATCCACTTAGGCACAATACAGAAGTCATGCCTCGAAAGTGCGTTAATAGTATAGACAATTACTGCTCTATTTGTGGGGAAGTGACTTTTGCCAACCAGAAGAAAAGTATCACTTCCCCAGTGAAGAAGGCTTATCATATTTACTTGGGATGCAAGGTTGGTGACCAAGACAAGCTTTGGGCCACGCATGTATGCTGTGCTACATGGACAACACAGCTTTCCCAGTAGTTAAATGGCAAAAGACCATCAGTGCCGTTTGCAGTCCCCTCGGTGTGGAGAGAGCCAAGCAACCACATAAAAGACTGTTATTTCTGCTTGGTTCCTCCTCTTTCCGGCAGAATAATGAAGTAAAAGAAGTCAAGAGTAGTCTACCCAAATATTCCGTCTACATTGAGACCAGTTCCACATGGTGAGGAACTTCCTATTCCAGAACCTCCAGCAGAATATTCTCTTGATTCAACTGATGAGGACAAGGGTGAGCCAACCTGTTCTTCTCCTGTTCCATCAGCATGCAGGGATCCAGATTTTCACTGTGGCGCCTCATCAACCCCACACAGACTAACACAGGAAGAACTCAATGACTGGTTCATGATTTGGACTTATCCAAGAACAAGGCAGAATTGCTAGGATAGAGACTCCAACAATGGATCTTCTAGAAGAAGATGTCACAATTACTTTATATCAAAAGCGCCACCAGCAGCTGGAGACTTTCTTCAGAAAGGAAAGTACCCTGGTATTCTGTTCCGACATTGAGGGCCTCATGAATGCCTTAGAGATCACTCATGATCCACAAGAACGGAGACTGTTTCTGATTCTTCGAAACTGAGTCTTAAGGCTGTGCTTTTGCACAGTGGAAACCGCCTTCCATCTATTCTGTTCCTGAGCAGCTGTACAAGAGACAAGCGAAGACATCTAAGAAGTTGGCTATGACTTGATGTTTTACAGGTGTTGCCCGTAGGCCTCTTACTATTGGCATGCGTTTCGTGATGTAAGCATCCATTTATTGCAGATTGCAAAAAAAACTAGAGCCAAAACTGGAATTTGACTGTCATATTCGTGTTGAGCACATACAGATTGATAGGAAATGACCAATTTTATTTCAGTAACAGACTTTTGTAAAAATCTGTTGACCGGTGTTATCAGGGGGCCTCACCAGAAGCCTCGCAGGGAGGAGGCTGGAGGGCGAGCGGGTCAGACGGAAAGTGCCCACTCAGAAGCGAGGGGAACGTTGAGAGAGTCCAGATAAGCAGCACTGAGGGAGTCCACTGCCACAGAGCTCATCCTGCAGGGAGCCCTCGCGGGGCATGCGTGGGAGAACGAGGGGCCCCCGACAGCGAGGCAGCTGCGGGGAGCGATCCCGAGGCACAAGGGTAAACTCCGTGAGCAAACAGTGGCGTGGACATGAAGAAGGACACAGAGGCCAAGGGGCAGGACGCCCTCACCAGTGGCTGAGTGACCCTTGACAAGGGCGCCAAGCCCATTCAATGAGAAGCGACAGACTTTGCCACAAGAGACGCTGTGACAGCAGCAGGGCGGACAGAGTGGCAGGGGCGCCGCGCCTGGCCGGGCGGGTGTGCGCAGAAGGAACTTGGGGCTCAGCATCAGGGAGAGGACAGTGGGGGCACCGGGGGCGCTTGGTGGTTGGTCTCGGTCTTGCCAATGGAGAATGGGGGGAGGGTGCCGGCCTCCCTCCGTGATTTGGGGCTCAGCTGGTCAGTATCACGCTGCGGGTTTTACCACAAGGATAAAAGAAAAAAGGAAAAAGAAAAATTATAGAATACTCGAGACAACCGAATATCCAAGAATTGGAGAATTACTGAATCCATTTTTAAACTGAAAATAAAAATCAAGCATTTACCAGCTTGCACGGCCACCCCGCCCTGAAGGAGGCAGGAGTTTGCCCCCGAAATCTTCCACCTGAGCGGGAGGTCGCCATTGGCCCCTGGGCTGCCCCCGGGGCCCCGCGCCCCGCCAGTCTCGCGCCCCCGGGCCGGAGCCCCTTGGCTGCTGGGCTTCTGGGCAGTGGCTGCCGCCAGAGCTGGACCCGCGTACCACGTTTCTTGGCCCCGAATGGGGGTGGGTGTCCCCCTGGGAATCCCCGCGGGGCTTGGGCCGCGGGGCTGGGGCGATGCGCTGACCACAGGTGAGGGGGGTTCTCCACGCCCAGCAGGCCCGCCCAGAGAGGGTGGACCATCTCAGCAGGTGGCATCACCGCGCAGCCCTGGGGCGCAGCCAGCCTCCAAGTGACCGGTCCGCGGCCTGAAGCCTCGGGCCACCCCACGCGCCCAGCCCGGTGGCAGCTCAGGCGCGGGCATCCCAGCCTCGCCCCCCAGACGCAGCTCGCACCCCCAGACTTTGGTATCAGGAAGGACTTTGTGGGAAACTTGAGAAACCGAAGTTTTTTTAAATCTTTTTTTTTAAAAGATTTATTTATGCACACAAGCTGGGGTACAGGCCAGAGGTGTGGGGCGGCGAGAGGGTTCACCAGAGACAGAGCGGGGAGCAGAACAGGCAGATCAGAAATACACTGCTGGGGGGAGCAGCGGGTGAGGCAGGAGAGGTCTGCCGCACCATGTGGGATTCTCCCCGGCCGGGCTCGAACTCAAGTCGTCGCTGCCGACAGCGCCACAGCGCAGCGCCCAACCGCTGCGCCACCAGGGAGGCCCCTTTTTAAATCATTTTTTATTCAACCTCTTGGGCATGGGAAAAATACAGCGGAAGCAGAAGGCGGGCGGAGCGTCCCCTGAGGCAGGAGCCAGCAGCGGCAGTGCGGGAGATGCCGCTCCCTGTTCCGGTCGGTGCTGGCGCTGCCGTCCATCCATCCAGGGCCTCTCCCTTCCACTCAGTCTCTTCCTAAGAAGACAGTACCCCCCGCCCCCAGTGTCCCTGGGGATCTCCCTGAAGTGAGAAAAATGACGCTGTGATGAAAGCCAGCGCAACTGGGCTCTGGGGCAGTGGGCAGCGCCGGACCTGTGGCCAGCAGGTGGGGGGGAGAAAGCGCCCACAGGGGCCTCTCGGTGTGACTCCCCCGCAGGGGCCAAGCCTTCGAGCCTGGGCAGGGCCACTGGGCGTCCACTGAGGAGAGAGAGCTGCCCCTACCGCACCCACATATAAAAATTACCTCTCCTGGGCCTCTCAGCGGCCTGGGGGTCAGTCTCAGGCTGTCACCGCCAGGGCCTGAGTCCAGCCCCGGCCAGGGCTCTGACCCACAGGGCGCAGCAGACCTCTGCTGCCCCTTCAGCAGTTATTTTCAGTGAATCCACCTGTTTTGCTCCCCACCCTGTCTCTGGGGAGTCCTTTCACCCCCCGCACCTCTGGCCTACACCCCAGTTCCATCAAGAAAATAAATCTTTAAAAAATTACCTCACAATTGACCGACACTGATATAAGAGCTGGACTATTTGCCTAAAGCTATTAAACATTAACACTATTAAACTCAGGAGAAAACTGGTGGTTTGTTGCTTTGAGTCAGGAATGGTTTATTACAGAAGACTCCAAGAACATAAGAAACCACAGGAAACAATCGATCAGACTCACTAACATTCAGAAGTTTTGTGCCTCAAAGGACACAGTCTAGAAAGTAAAAAGACAGCCCACGAGATGGATGTGAACATTTGGAAATCATCTCTGATAATGGTATCAAGGATTCCTTTTTATTTTTATTTTTTATTTTTTATTTTTTATATTTTAAAAGATTTATTAATTTATGCATACAAGCTGGATGTAGGCCAGAGGTGTGGGGCAGTGAGAGGGTTCACCAGAGACGGACTGGGGAGCAGAACAGATGGATCGACCGAAATACACTGCTCAGGGGAGCAACAGGCGAGGTGGGAGAGGTCTGCTGCGCCATGTGAGAAGCTCCCCGCTGGGCATCGAACTCAAGCTGCAGCTGCCAACAGCTCCACAGCACTGTGCTTAACTCGTTGCGCCACCAGGGAGGCCCTCTTATATGTTTAGATATTAACCCCTCAGCGGCCATGCCAGCAAGCCCATTCTCCCGGTTGCCTGCCTTTTCGCTTTGATATGGTTTCTTCTGCTGTGCAGAAGCCTTTTAATTTGATGTGGTCCCATCTGTTTATTTTTGTTTTTATTGCTTTTGCTTTTGGTGTTGGGTTCCAAAACATCCTTGCCAAAAGTGAGATCAAAGAGTTTACCACACTGTTTCCTTCTAGGAATTTTATGGTTTCAGGTCTCTTAAGTCTTTAATACATTTTGAGTAGATTTTTGTGTGTGACATAAGACAGGAATCCAGTTCTCAAAACACCTTTTGTGGAAGAAACTGTCCTTTCCCCATTGTACATTCTTGTCTTTTTTGTCGTAAGTGAACAAACATGCATAGGTTGATTTTTGGGCTTTCTGTTCTGGTCTATTGACATGGTCTGGTCTTATGACAATACCATACTGTTTTGATTATTGTAGCTTTGTAATATTGTTTGAAACCAGAGTGCATGATATATCCAGCTTAGTTCTTTCTCAAGAGTTCTTTGGCCTCCCCGGTGGTGCAGCGGTTGAGCGCTGCACTGTGGAGCTGTCGGCAGCGGCGACACAAGTTCGATGCCCGGCCAGGGAGAATCCCACATGGTGCAGCAGACCTCTCCTGCCTCGCCTGCTGCTCCCCTCAGCAGTGTATTTCTGATCTGCCTGTTCTGCAACCCGCTCTGTCTCTGGTGAACCCTCTCTCCGCCCCACAGCTCTGGCTTGTACCTCAGCTTGTATGTATAAATAAAAAATAAATCTTTAAAAAAAAAAGAGTTCTTTGACTGTTCAAGATCTGCTGTGATGCCATATCCATTTTAGGCTTGTTTCATTTCTGTGGAAAATGCCATTACAACTTCAATCGGGATTACACTGAATCTGGGTGGCTCTGTGCCCCACCTCTCTGGATTGATCTAGAAGGACTGTGTGCCATGTTCGATGGCTCCTTCTGTCATATCTTCCACCTCACCTTCCCTTTAGGAGGCTTGTCTGTAGAGAGATTGGTGCTTTCTTTGGGCTCATACAACTTTTTGTTTAAAATCATCCCTTGCAGACAATGTCGCTAGATCATGCTTGTTCTTTCTTCATATCCAACCTAAGAGTCTTTCAGTGAGTGAGCTTAACCTTTCCCATTTGGCATCTGCTGTTGTGTTTGGACTGGTCTCTGCCACTTTATTTTGTGTGTTCTATTGACTGTGCTGGGTTTTTTTTCCTTTTTGTTCCTTTTCTGCTTTCCATTGGATAAGTCAAACTGTTTTATTTTCCTGATTTGGAAGGGATATAATGTATCTTTGTTCTTATCTTGGCTGCTCTGAAGGCATTCCAGGGGAGATGTTTCCTCATGGCTTGCTGCCCACTTGTGCCTGGGGGTGCCGCCATGGAGCCTTGGTCCCAGCCCTGGCGGCCCCTCCTCCTCTCTGGCCCCGAGGTTGGGGCACTCCCTCCTGCTCCTGGCAGCGTCTCTGTTTCTCCTCTCTCTGCTCCTTCCTCGGGCCTGAGGACTTCGCTGTCATGGCGACCCGCAGCGGGCTGGTGTTTGAGCAGCTGCCTGTGAGAGGCCAAGGTCTGGTCTTTCCCTGCAGCGGGAACAACAGCCCATTGTGCCGCCGCAGGCCCTCCTCAGGGGGGCGCCCGAGGGCGTTTTCAGAGCCTCCTTCCTGCCCTCCTTCAGTGTCAGCCCCTCTGCTGTGACCCCAGCCCGGTTTCTGGGGCCTCCAGACTCCCTGGCTGTGAGGGCCTCGCTGCCACACTGGGGCGCCCGCGCCGCCGCCTCCTTTCCTGCCCAGTCCAGTGGCAGCCGGGCGGCTCCTCCCCGGGGCCCAGCTGCTCAGCCTCAGGCCAGTCCTGCCCTGGCTGTCCCACAGAGCCCTCCCCCCGCTCCCGTCCAGCTGTGGCCCAGGAGTCTACTCAGGCCCGCTCAGCCCACGGCTCCCTGCTGGGGTGGGGGTCGGCACCCCCCCACGGCCGCCTCTGGCCCAGGACAGGCACACACGGACCTGCCTGCTCAGAACAGGCTGCGGCCGTGGCCGCGGGGCCTGCGGGGCCTGGTCCAGGGACAAGGCGGCTCGCGGGGAGCCTGCACCCCCAGCCTGCCCCGGGCTGGCCCAGCCATGTCCTTTGGGGGCTGCGGAGGGGAGTGGGGAGGCCTGGGCGGGGCCGCCCCGCAAGCTCCTCGAGGACTCTGCATCTGTATGAACAGGGGGCGGCGCCCGAGGCCCTGGGCACACCCAGAGACCCCACCGGGCCCTTGGGGAGATGCGCCCCTCGTGGCCACAGCGGCCAGGGCCAGGCCAGGGCTCCCCGGCACATCCCTGCCCAAGCGGCAGCTCCCGGCGTCTCATGGGGTCTGGGCTCCCAGGGCCGGGACCCAGGGCTGGGGCCCCACCCACAGGTCGGACTGGGTGGGCATGTGTGGGCCCCAGCCCCGTCCGCCCTCTGGCCCCTCGGCAGCCGGCCCCTTCCCACTGGCTGGACACCCCGGCTCAGCCTGGGCCCCGAGGTAAGGGGTGCCGGTGTCTGAGGAAGGGCGCCCAAGGACACCCTGCGAGTCCTGCCCACGCGGGGTGCCCAGGCCTGAGCCCAGGGCCAGCACCGGTCAGACTGACCTGGTTCCCAGACTGACAGCTCCTGGGTGCTGGGAGCACCTGGGCTCTGGGCTCCCCGCCGCCCCGGTCCTGGTTCTAGAGCCCGACGGCCGGGCTTATGCTCCAGCTTCGGGGGTCCTTGGGGGCTCGGGGCGCGGGTGGCCGCCCCACCCCTGCCCTGGCCTCCTGCGGGCGTGTTCGTGTCGCCGCTGCCCCTCACGCAGCCCTTTGGCTCCGGCCAGCGGTGACCTCATCTCAGCCGGTGCGGTCGGCGGCTCTCCGGGCGAGGCTCTGCGGGCGAATGGCTGAGCAGCGCGAGCCCTCCGAAGCTGCCCGCGTCCAACGCCTGCTGGGCCGCGAGGGGCGCATGGGCCTCAGGCCCGGCCGACCGGGAGGGAGGGGCGGCCATCAGCGGGACTCAGGTCCAGTCGGGCTGCCGCGGCCCCGCTGGGTCACAAGCAGGTCCAGGGCCCTGGGCCAGCTGCAGGGCCGAGACCCCGCGAGCAGCCTGAGCTGGCAGCCGAGGGCCGGGCCTCGGCCAGGGCCAGGCGGCTCAGTCACCACCCAGAGGCGCTGGGCTGCCCAGGACACCCCTGCACCCAGCCGCCCTGCCCAGCTTTGCCTAAATTCACTTGAGAAGGGGGCGAGCGCCCGGCCCTGCTGGCCACAGCCGCTGGGGCAGCCACGCGGCCTTTGCTGGCCACTGTCTGTCCAGACTCAGCCCCTGGCCGGCTGCCAGGTCCCTGCCCCAGCACGGGCAGCTGCTGGCTCGGTCTCCGCCTGACTCCACCGGGCAGGAGGGAGCCGCCGCACCCCGCGGGCCCCGCAGAGGGCACGGGTCTGTGGGGGCGCAGCAGAGGGCCCAGGCTCGGCCCCTCCGGCGCTGAGCCTGGGCCACACCTGGGCGCGGGCCTCAGGGGCGGGGCGCCCATCTGCTCCCTCCGCTCCCCCAGGCCCCGCCCACCCGCCGGGGCGGGCCTGTCAGAGCCCTGGTGGGGGCGCCACGGGGTGGCTGCGCCGTCCCTGGCCCTGGGACCCGCCTCAGCCCCGGGCGGGTTTGGGAGCATGGCCTGCACGAGCTCGGTGGACACCCCTGGGGGCTGACCCAGCCCCAAGGACAAGGGCCACCGTCCTCGCGCCCAGCCCCCTCCCTCTCCTGTGCCCACTTCCCAAGCGGGAGGCCGTGTGCGGGGCCTGCGGGTGGCTACTCACTGACGCCCCCTCTTTCCCGAAGTCCGGGGCGGCTCTGGGTCCACATCCGTGGCCAGCGGGGCCCAGGGCAGATACCAAGAGGGCACAGCCAGCAGGGGGCGGGGCCGGGAAGGGGGGGAGGGGAGCGGGGCTCCCCCACTGGGCCCCCCCCCCCCGAGGCTGGGGGCGGAGCTCCCTTTTGGTTCTGCGCGCCAGGAGGGGTCTTCCCTGTGAGTCCTAGGACCTGCTGCCCGCCAGGGCCGGGACACAGTGACCCCTCCCAGGGCTCAGCCCCAGCTCGGAGCCTCCCCCAAGGCCCTGCCCTGCCCCAACTCCCTCCCCCTTTCCCGGGGAGTGGGGGAGGCAGGCTCTCAGCCGCCCCTCCCGCTGCCCCCATACACCTGGCCTGGCCCCTGGTGCTCGCGCCTGCCCTCCGTCCCTTGGCCGGTGGCCCTGGCGCGGTCCCCGAGGCCACCAGGCGCCTGGGGCAGTGCGCACCATGGGGCCTGACGCGCCAGGGCAGGCCCCGCAGTCTCCCACGAGGATGCGCGTCGGCCGGCCGGGGTCTCCACACGTCTGGGGCGATGCTCAGCCCCCGACGGCTCAGCCCCGGCAGGAGCCGGGGCCCCTCCCTCCTGTGATCAGACGGCCACTGGCCGGCGCTGGCCCTGGCCGACCCGTCCCCCACAAGCCCCGCCCCGCAGCAGAGCGACCCCGAAGGAGCCCGAAGGGCGGGGGAGGGCGGGACCTCTCCCGGGGTTGGCGCCTCCCACCCCACGAGGGGGCCCTGAAACCACAGCTGGGGGCGGCCGGGGCAGCCAGCCTTCTCCACGCTGCCCGCTGTTGGGGTGCTGCCCCATGGCGGCCGCGGGACGGCTCGGCAATTCACGGCAACTCCTGGGGGGCAGCTGTGCCGTGCCCCCCACAGAGTCCAGGGCGACCCCTCGCAGGAGAGGGTCACTGGGGCCGGTGGGGCCTCGGGTCTGCGTGGGGCAGGAGGGCTGTGCCCGGGCAGCGGCGGGGACGGGCCTCTGCGGAGGGACGTGCGGTCCGTTCCGGGGCAGCGCCTCTCTGGGGCTTCCGGGAAGGGAGACCTGCCCCTCGCCTCCGCGGGCGCTGCCGGGACACGCAGGCCCCACACCGCACCCCACAGCGCGTCAGGGCGGGCCGGGAGCCCTCCCGCGAGCCCCACGTCCTCCCCAGGCTGGCGGCGGGGCTGGGGCGCCGTGGTCTCGGGTCTCCCCGCGTCCCGGGCTCCGCGGCACAGACTCGCGGGAGAGGCTCAGCCCCGCCCCCGCGCTCCCCATCAAACTCCGAGTCTGCTCAGGGCGCCCCGCCCACCAGGCGGCCAGCGAGCTTCAGCCTGACCGCTGCCCCAGGGGCACCCTTCAGGGGCTCGCGGTCAAGGTGACCAAGGCCTCGGGGCTGCGATGGCCGGACTGTGGCCTGTGGCACAGGGCGGACCCTCAGGTGCACGGCACCCAGCAAGATGCAGGGGCTTGGGGCGCAGTCCGCAGGCTCGGCCCAGGCCCAGCAGACAGGGGGCCAGCCAGGGGCTGCCTGGATACCCCCGAGGCCCTCCAGGGTCCTGGTCAGCTGCAGCTCCACACCGGCCTCAGAGGCGCCACAAGTCTGCCGGCGCCCCTGGGTGGGGAGACAGACACATGAGGCCCCAGCCCGGGCAGAGGCCGGGGTCAGCGGGACTGGGCTCTGCTGGTGGCAGGGTGGACGTGAGGGCGTGTGCCCTTCCGGCCCGGGCGGGGGCTGAGAAGGGAGCGGGCTGGGCGGTGGGCCGGGCTGGCATGCGGGACAGAAAGCCCCTCGGGACAGGCGCCCGCCCCCCTCCACCCGCCGGCGCCTGCCCTGGCCTGTCCTCCCGCCCACCCCACCCAGTGTATTCCACGGACGTTGCCAGGCAACAGCACCACAAACCAGTGGGAAGGCCAGCCCGGCAGGGGCGGGGGCCGCGGTGGGCCTGCAGGGGCACAGGGTGCGGCGAGGGTGCGGCAAGGGCTCCAGGGGCCCTCCAGCCCCCCCAAAGGCCGGGCACCCCTTCCCAGGCAGGGCCAGCTCCTGGGAGCCTGGCCCCGATGGCAGTGGACTGGGCAGGGCCAGTCCCGTCTGCTGGACAGTCTCCACCCCCAGGGCCGTGTTGGGCGGAGGAGCCAGTCAGCATGGGTGGGCCACGCCCTGCACCCCTCCAGGAGTGGGGGCGCCGGAGCCCTCTCGGGGAGCCGCCTGTCACCGGGCCCAGGGGAAGGGGCTTCCAGGCGGGCGGGGAGGGCGCGGCCGGGTGTGGGTTCCTGGAAGCCAGAACCCGCCAGTCTGGGGTGGAGGGACCTGGGGGGCGGTGGGAGGAGGGCAGGGCGGTGAGGCCCTGTGGAGCAGGCGGGGGCGCGGTCAGGGGCTGGCTGAGGAGGGGTCCCGGCCCAACTCCCACCCTCTGCCCGAGTGGGCCCGGCCTCCACGGACAGCTGAGGGGGCTGGGCGGGGGCTGGGGTGAGGCCTGAGAGCCGGGACCCCAGGCCTGCCTTCCCCCATGGGGGGCCTGGGGGGCAGGGGGAGGGGCCCCTCTGCAGCCCCTGCCCCTCCCTTGCACTGGCTTCGAGGCTGTTTCCCAGGGGAGGGGGGCTGAGCCCAGGCTGCTGGGGGTCCCCGGGCCCCTCCCTCTGTAGGCCGCACCCCGGGGGCGTGGAGTCTGTGCAGTGGGCGGCGGGGGCTGCGGGCGGCAGGGCCGGGCGGGCTGCAGAGGGCTGGGGGCCGCTGGCGGGCAGCTCGGTGCGGTCTGGCCGAAGGCCGCGCTGGTGCCCTCGGGCCGGGGGAGGGCCTGCCCTGGGAGCTGGACAAGGCTGGGCTGTCCGAGGCCGGGGAGGGCCAGGCTCCTGGCCTCGGCTGTCGCCCGCTGGGCCACATGGTCAGGGCCCAGCAGGGCCAGCTTCTGCGCGGGAGGGGTGCCCGGCCCTCCAGTAGGCGCCTGCCTGCTGTTCCCGCCCCGCCCCCGCCGTGGGCACCGCGCCCCGCACGAGGGCCCGCTCTGGGTGGGCTCGAGCACGGAGGCTGGGGCAGGCCTCAAATCAGGGCATCGGCTGGCCCCGCTGGCCTTCCCGACCCCGACCTTGGGCCGGCCCCTGCGCCGCCCGCCCCCGCCGGGAGGGAGCCACTGAGGCGCAGGTCCGGCCCGCCCTGGGCGCTGAGGGGCCAGCAGGGCCCTGGAGCAGTGGCCTGGCCCTCCCCAGCCCCTCTGGCCGCGGGTGCAGCAGGGTGCAGCAGGTGGCAGGCTCCGGTGCGGGGCTTCGAGGAGTCTGCGGGTCGAGCTCCCACGCCCCCGAGGCCGGCCTGCCTGTCCCAGCCCCCACCGCCCACCTGCCCAGGCCACGCCCCGGGGCCCCCGCCGAGGGAGCCGGGGTCAGCAGAGCAGCCGGGTCAGCCCCGGGCTCCTGCGGCCCTTCCTGGGTCCAGCCGCCACCCTGCAGGGCTGGGCATAGCTCTGGGGGCCCTGCGTGTCCGGCGGCCAGGCTGGGCAGGGACACAGGATGGCAGGGGGCATGCGTGGCGGGGCCAGGAGCGGGCTGGGGGCCCCTCAGTGATCTCCTGACACCCCTAGAGCCAGTTCCCGGGGTGGTGCCCTGCTGCGGGGGCTGGAGGAGAGGGCTGGGGTCCCTGGGGTGCCTGGAAACTCGCCCCGGGGCCCTGCGGGGAGCTGGAGCCGCTGGGAAAGCAGCGCTGCCCCTCACGGCACGGGGGGGCTGGGCCACCCCAGGTGAAAATCTGGAAAGAGCCAGGTGCAGGTGAGTGGGGGTGGGGCTGCGGCCGGGCTGAGGGGGATGGAGGAGGCATCACCTGCCCCGCCCCGGTGGGGGGCGGAGGGTCACCCCAACTTCTGAGCAGCCAGGGGAGGACCAGCGGCAGGCTCCCGAGGGGTGAGGGGTGGCGGCCCGCGGAGCCCCGGCTCTGGGCCTCACTCCCAGCAGCCTGCGCGGCGTGGGGGTGCAGGGCAGGGGGCGTGAGGGGGCGTGGCCTGGGGACAGGCGGCTTGCCCCGAGCTCAGGTGGGGGTCGCCTGTGCGCTGAGCCCCCTTCCTTCCAGAGGGAGCTGCGTGCGTTTGGGACACGGAGGCCTTTCTCAGGTCAAGGCCACAGAGGAGCCGCCCAGGTCCCCTGGCTCAGAAGACCCGGGACAGCGAAGCGCTGCAGAGCTGCCTCTAGCTGACCTCGAACACCGCGGGGCGGGCGCGTCGCGCCTGCCGCCCGGCCTCTTGGGCAATAAAGGGCCCTTTGGGAAAGCGAAACCGAGCTGGCAGGTGCGCATTTCCCTTGCAAACTCTCCCGCTGGCGCGCCCACCCCAGGGGCGGGGAGAGGGAGCGGCCCCGCCCCTCGCAGACCCCAGCTGGGGGCCTCCTCGCCTGGGGACGTTCGCTGGCGGGGACGGGGTGCGTGGGGCGGGGCCGTCAGCGCTGGGTTCCCGGTACCTGCCGCCCCACCCGCTGGGGTGCCCCCACCCCCTGCCGCCTCCAGGAGGGGGCGGGGCCTCCCGCGGCCTCAAATGCTGCGGCGGCCCGAGCGGGAGCGACTGCGCGGAGCCAGGTGCCGTGGGACACCGCAGCCGAAACCCCTGCGCGAGCTCCCAGCTCCGCTCTGACGCTCTGAGGTGGGTGGGCGCCCCCGAGCGGAGGGGGCCTGCGGACGTGGGGGCCTCTGGCCTCCAGCGGTTTCCCGGCAGGAGGGTGGACTCCTGGGCCCCTGCCTGCTGGTCCCTCCCAGCCCCCTCCAGGGTGGGGGCGCTGGCCTGGGCGGCTCTGGCCGAGGCAGTTTGGTGACAAGGTGAGGGGCGGGTCTGGGCCAGGAGGCCGAGCTGGAGAGAGCCTGCCGGGGGCCTGCTCCCGCCCCACAGGCCTCGCTGTCCAGCTTGGGCCTGGCTGGGCAGGACCTTCCCCGGCCGCTGTGGCGGGCAAAGGCCAGGCGCTGCCCCCATGCTGGCCGGGGCAGGCCGGCCCCCCCACCCCACCCCACCTGCTCCCAGGCCGGGGAGCCGCGTCGGGGTGCAAAGGTGGCCTCACCCAGGGCCTCACCCAAGGGCTCCGACCCTCCCTGCTCAGGAATGGCTCCCCCACCCCTGCAGCCCCAGTGGGCCCTCGCCCTGCCCCACCCCTTCCCAGCCCCGCCCTGCTCCTGGGCGCTCTGCCCCAGCACCCTCGTTCCGGTTTCTGCAATGTGGGGGGCGCGGGTCTCCCCCGACTCGGCCCTCCCTGCTGCTTTTCCCAGGCCAGCCCCACGGGCCCCGCCAGGTGGGTGCTGCCCGCGCGGAGGCCGCCAGTCTGGGCCCTGGGCGGGTCCAGGTCGGGGCGCCCCAGTGCGACCTCCCTGCTGGGGGTTGGGGGCCGCTCTCCTGCCCACGCCGGCCCCTGACCAGTGAGCTCGCTGTCCCCACTGCCCTTCCCAGTCCTGGGTGGCCCGCGGCCGCCCCCCGCTCCCTGGAGCTCTCAGCCCCTGGTGGCCCGGCCAGAGAGGACACCGGCCCGGCACGGCCACGTGTGGGCAGCAGTGCGGCCAGCAGGTCTGACTCAGTTGGGCCGGAGCAGGAGGGCAGCACCGGAGGCTGAGCCGGGCGGCCAGGGCAGCCTTGTCCACTGCTCCAGGACATGAGGCGTCTGTCGGGGGCACCCCAAAGGGGAGCAGGAAGGCCCGGCCCCAGTGCTGGAGGTCACAGCCTCTGGGTCTGACCAGGCCCCTCGGCAGGGACCCCGCTGGGTGTCCCGAGTGGGTGCTTGTCCCCTCAGGCAGCACTGGCCCCGCCCCAGCTCGGCCCCTCAGCTCACTGGCCGGCCGCACCCCTGGAGGACATGTTGCTCCCAGGGGCCAGGCCTGTGCTCCCCCATGGTCCCGGGGGCTTGTTGCCCCGCGGGGTGGGAGCACCCCACGGGAGCAGCCCCGTGGGGCATCACTGGGTGTGCCCCGGCCTCCCGCTGGAGCTGCCTCAGCCTGCCCTGCTGGGGTCAGCACCCCGCTCGCTGGCCGCTGCTGTCCAGGGGGCACTCAGCACTCTGTGGTTTCCCCAGAGCCTGGCTGCCCGGCCGCGGCCCCTCTGCCACCCCGCGCCCCGCTCACCCCCCATGCTGGCTCTGTGCCCAGGGTGGCTGGCTGCCAGGAGCCGCTG
>PVIJ01017386.1:0-29545 GCA_004024925.1 Scalopus aquaticus
AAGTGATCGATAGATATCTGTTAATCCCATGTGGTCTAGGTCCTTATTTAGAGCTTTAATGTCCTTGGTTACTTTCTGTCTTCTTGATCTGTCTAATAGAGAAAGTGGGGTGTTGAGATCTCCTACTATGTATGTATTTTCTTTAATGTCTGTTTTCAGGGATGATAATAATTGTCTGATATATTTTGGTGCTCCTTCAATTGGGGAGTATATGTTGATGATTGTTATATCCTCCTGTTTTATTGTTCCCTTTATCATGATGAAGTGGCCAGCTTTGTCTTTTTTTACCTTCTTAAGTTTGAAGTCTATTTTATCTGATATAAGTATAGCTGTTCCTGCCTTCTTTCTTGGTCCATGCTTGTAGGATTGTTTTCCATCCTTTAACTATTATCGATTTTAAAAACTTTGAAAGGAGTTTTGAATTTTAAGAATGTTAAACTGACCTTGACTGTTTGCATTTACGAAATGCAAATGTATTTTCAGTGACATAGACATCCCCACTCATGATTTATACAGTCTTATGTGCTCATAATGTAGTTCTGTTCACCATCGTAAAATGTGGAGTTAAAATAAGCCCTTGTCAAAACATTGTCTTGCAGAGATTAGTGCTATGAAAGTTAACA
Organism: Scalopus aquaticus; assembly: GCA_004024925.1. NCBI lineage: Eukaryota > Metazoa > Chordata > Mammalia > Eulipotyphla > Talpidae > Scalopus > Scalopus aquaticus. The sequence goes on from PVIJ01017386.1 coordinate 624, forward strand.
TGAAATTATTTTAAATGTGATCCAGGGGTTGAACATGAGTTTTGAGATTCACAAAATACAAAGGCCATTGAGGATTTTTTATTAAAACGTCCATTGTACAAGGACTTTAAATTCACATTGTGTGATTGTTCTTACCCCAGCTTGGCCAAGAACATTCAGCCTGAGGATCCTGAAAAGAGTCAGGTGCTCCTTACCTACTCTATATTGTACTTTAGAAAATTACAATTGCTTGAGGTTGTTTTTAAGCTTATAGCAGTTTTTGATACCATTATAATAGTGTCCTCCTCTCATGCAATAGAAGCATAATAGAATTTCAAGCAAGGCATATAGGGAAACAGGCCATCACTTTCGGTCTCTTTGGGGATAGGGAGAAAAAAATGAATTATTAGAACTAACAGCCTCAGCCTCTTCCTAGCTTCAGTCCTAAGTACTGTTTTAACCATAAATGCTTCGTTACAAGTAGTATCAATTTTTTAAAACTACCTAAGGTTTGAAAGTACTACAAAAGTTACAAAATGCTTGAGCAATTAAAAATAAAGCTAAGAAGCCAATTTAGGATGAAGGCAGTGTCTCAATGGAAAGATGAAAAAAGACCACAAGCAAAAAAAAAATTTAAATAGAATTTTAGAACAGAAGCTAACAGTCAGCATCATATTAAATAATGAAGCCTCCAGTGCACACCTAATTCATTCAAACCCATGACAGAATGCTTACAATCACTGCTGCCACTTACCGTTCTAGCTGATGTAATACAAAAGAACGATAAGAAAGTTTAAATATTGTCACGGAAGAGAGATTGTTCCATTATTTATGTACATTGTGATTGTGTAACGAGAAAATTCAAGAAATTTATTTTAAGTAATAAAAGCTTTGGTTGGCTAGTTGGATGTAGTGTACATATGTAATAGTTTTCCTTTATATCAGCATTAAAGTTACACACTATTAAGGGGGAAATATCCTGTTTATACATGTCTCCAGAACTATAAAATACCTAGGAATAAATTTAACAAGAAATGAGCATATAAAAAGAAAACAATAAAATTTTATTGAAAGACACAGCACGAGACCCAGGTCAGTGCGAAAAGATGCACCAGGTTCAAGGAATCACCTGCCTGCAAAACTCCACGCTGCACAGCAGGCCACCGAATGATGTTGTTTCATTCAGCGTCGTTATAACGCTGCGGAGAAAAAAACGAGGTGTATGGAGTCTGCACCTTCTCCCCGTGTCTGCTGGGTCTTCGGGTGCGCCAGCTTCTCCCACACCCTAGACAAGTAAATGTTTGTGCACTGGCGAGTCTCGGTTGTCCCGGTTTGAGTGCGGGCGTTTGCATGCCCCAAACTGGAGGGGCGTCCGGTTGGGCTTGGTGCCCATTTTGCACACTGAGCTCCAGGTTCCACTTCAGCCACCAGAGACTCTGAACTGGAGTAGCCGGTTGGAGAATGAGTGGATGTCTAGAAATGATTGCTTAAATTTTATGAATGTTTTGGGTCTTTATCTTGAAGGTTGGCGATGTTTTTGTGACCAGAAATATTCTGAAGGGACTTAGAATCTTCTTTATTTCAATTAACCTGTGTTCAACTTGGCTTCACTAGACATTGCTTGACTTCAAGCCCGTTTCCAAGAACCCATTGAGGATTCTGGGGACTCACTGTGCCCCCCCAGTCTGCATTGTGTGCGCTCTGCTATCCTGCAGCTAAAGACAGTGGGGGAAGATGAGCTTCGGGGTTGAGTTAGTATCAGCACTTGTCTGGATGCTGGAATAAATTCATGAGGATAGACAGTAAGAAGGTTTAAACAGCACTGCTGGATGGCCTGCCTAATTCTAGATATCAAAACAAAAAATCCTGAGAAGAAATCCTGAGAGTTTTCATCACACGAAGAAAACATTTTTCCCCTTCTTTGGTCTCTGTATGTGCACATGGACTCAGCTGCACGGGTGTGTGTCGTCACTGCACTGTGTATTTAATCGTCATGCTGTGTGCCCGAACTGACATTGCCATGCTTGCCAGTTATTCCTCAGTAAAACTAGGGGGACCATTACCTTGTACTGTGTTTGTTTTTTTTTTTTTTTTTATACATACAAGTTGGGGTACAGGCCAGAGGCATGGGGCAGCGAGAGGGTTCACCAGAGACAGAGTGGGGAGCAGAACAGGCAGATCAGAAATACACTGCTGAGGGGAGCAGCGGGCGAGGCAGGAGAGGTCTGCCGCACCATGTGGGATTCTCCCCAGCCCAGTGTCGAACTTGCATCGTGCGCTGCAGACAGCTCCAAAGCGCAGCGCTCAACCGCTGCGCCACCGGGGAGGCCCTGTACTGTGTTTTTTATTTAAATCACAAGATAATACATACATAACAATGAAGAGCTGATATAAAAAAAAAAACACCTGAGAACGTCCTTCATTGTACTTATTCCATTATGTGCATTACAGGGCAGGGAGAGGGGCACGCCAGAGCCCCCAAACCTGCCTGCTCTAAGTAGTTCCTACCATCCACCCCATCAAGACAAAACATATAGACCTTTAATGGAAAGGAGCTGTAATACAATTAGTGTGCAACACAGAGAAGACAAGGAACATCAAATCAAACACCCAGAGTTACACATCCCTTCGTGGGTAAAAGTCCACCCTAACGGGACTGGCCCAAAGCAAGGCCCAAGAGCCTGCCACAGGTCTACAGCACCTTCCGGCGGGGGCCCATAGTAAAGGGTCAGAAACAGTCAGACAAATCTGGGAGGAAAAGAGCAAAATCAGAATCAAGAAAAAAGCTGCCATTGTCAGCCTCCCCACGGTCTCTCACCCACGTCTGTTTCAACCAGCCCAGGGCCAAGGAGCCAGCGCAGCTTCTTCACCTGTCTCTGCTCCCTGTGCCTCCTCCGGGTCCCCTGCCTGTGCTCCATCCTGCTTCCTTCCTGCCCCAGTCTCCTCTCCAGCTTCTTCTCCTGCTCAGCTCACCCTCCCTTGGGTGGGGCAGGGAACCTGGAGCTTCCCTTTTTCCTGGGGATCCCCCTGTTAGATATGTAGAATAGTTTGATGAAGATGACAGTTCAATTCAATGGTGAGTGGATGTCCAAAAGTCAGACTTGTATTAAAATCATCATTTGTGATATTATTTAATAAAATACTATCAGAAAAATATTAGGGCCAGACGCAGGATGTACAGTTGCACCTCTATGTTGGTGCAAGAACGAAATTAGATGTCTTAGGAAGCAAGACTGCTTTCATTTATGATGTAGCTTAATATTTTCTATCTTCTATTTCTTTTTAAATTCTGACTGCAAAATAGTAAATTGATTGTTGTGCCTGCTCTTGTCCACTTGGATTTAGTAAATATGAGGTGGAGTCCTACAACTGTCAAGTTTAAAGTGCTTTCCTCTTGCCTCAGTTCCTTCTCTAATACAAGCTGTCAAGCCAGGAATATTGGTGTATTTAGTTTGTTTTCAAGCTCGGTAATCCTCGTTGCACTTTTGGGGTTTCTTACATCTGCAAAAAAAGCTATAACAGGGATTTTGATGTGTTTTTCCCCATGGAATCTTTAAGATAAAACTGATACACCTTTTGATTTTTACACTGTTTTCCTTCTGGGTCTGTTTTTGTAAACTGCTCAATGAAACATAGAATTTGTTTTTGTTGCAAATTATCTCAGTCTCAGGAGTTGGTGCTAGAGCTTCTCTGCACCCTCACAGTCACCCTCTAGCCAGGGCTTTTGGGGCTCCTGTCCTCACTGCACCCCTCTTCACTGCAGACAGCAGGGTTATATCCCTGGTAATGACATTGCGCTAAAGCTGATGATCCCCAAGAAGATGGGAACTATTTAGCTAGTGGGTGGAGGAGTTAGTTCAGCAGGATTTTTATAAGGGAGGTAAAAATAACATGTATAATTCAATTTTCATTTAAATTTTTCCCCCAAAAATTAAATTTTACTTTCGTCAACATCATTTTACAAACCAAGATGATTAAGGATAGTTCCAAATAATGTGAGCCAATGTCTGTAACTAATTAACTCTGTCAATGAAGGAAATTCTGGGCCTGACACCAAAGCCCAGCTAAATGGCATTGCTAGTGTTTCAACGTTTGTCTTAATACCAAAAACAGATGAGGGTCAAGTGTACCTTTTATACTTTGCTTGGTTTCTTCCCTTTTCCTCAGCAAATTCCCATTAAATTTCTCATGTGTTCTACACAACAAACTTTCCTGAATATGGGTAAACACTGCCATTGTCAAAAATGTATGAAAGAGGAGAGATCTATGCAGATATTAATGTTGGGGGTTTTACTGGTCTCTTCATCCTTGACAGCTCTTAATATGTGCCAAGTTGATTCTCTGTATTCTAGGAGAATTTGATCCTGAGTCATTTCATAAAACCAAGGAGGGTCATAGATTAGATAGGCAAATCCATCCGAATAGAAAGGTTCTAATTTTTTGGTGAAGTGTCATAAAATTAAGATGACCTGGACCCTCAACATCAATATGTTCTAAACCAAATTCAATTCCTTTTCTCAACTGTGGTGCTAATGCTAAACATCTCTCGTAATTCATTGAATGATTCATCCTGGTTTACTTAGTCTCCTATTGGGCTGTCGGAACAGTCACAACGCATTTTTTGCTTGAAAAACAATACGTCATGACTTTTCCCACAACCCAATAGTAACTGAAAAAATAATTAAAATCCTCAAAGGGTGGCCCCACCTTGAGCTCGAGTTCCAAATTCACGGACTTCTGTGACTTTGAACCCCACTTTCCCCATGTTTCTCTGCAGACAGCTGCCCTTGAGTAGACATGTTTACATAGAACAGAAAAAGGCAGTTCGTGGAGTGTCATTTCCTTTTGCTTCAGTGCTGGTCAGAAATCACAGCCCACCGAGCTTCAGAGTGAAGTCTAGTCCAGCATACGCTGTCCCTTGCTTCTTCCTGTACAAAGTTTTTATTTTTATTTCTCAAGTGTCATGAGAAAGTGAAGTGCTGGCTGCTTGAAAGTTACAGTTTTATTTCTCCCTCTGTTTATAAGAAATTCTTTTGAGGATTAAGTTTGCAAAATCTGCCCAGTGCAGACATATTTTATCTCCACCCATTTTGCGCTACACAGATTGTAATGACTAGTTCTTGTGTGAGCCCTCTAATGGCCCATCAGTCCAAGTTCATGTCAGAGGGAATGGGAGACTCAGTATGCTTTGTGCTTGATCTATGTGTTTGCTGCATATTTTGTGGAGAGAAAAGTTATTGCCACTATAAAGTGGCTGTGAAATCTGAAAGTGCTAATTTCTGAGGACACCTGGAATACAGGAGGCCCTAGTGACATAGCAAGATGGAAATTCTATTTGCAACTCTGGTGACAGCTTTCAGACTGAACAAATAGCCAGGAACTCAAAGAAAAATGATCTTGATGCCTCATTTAACTCCCTCTCCGAGTTCAAGGAGGGTTGTCCCTGGGGTAAAAGTAAAAATGAGAATTTCAAACCTAAAGTCTTTGTTGCTTTTCCCCCCACTATGTGCCCATGGTGAAGACAGGAGCGTGCTGTTGGGGAGGGCGGGGGACCCCAGCTAGAACGTTAGCGTCCCCAGCCTCTTGCTGGGACGGTGAACACCTGGCTGGAGGGGGTGGGCAAGTCGAGCCTTGGGGTGTGACTCATCCCGTGGGAAGGTGGTGAGTGCTCCCAGCGCCCCCCCCCCCCCCCCCCCGAGGCCATCCAGGTTTCAGGAGGCCAGATTGCTGAGCAGCGCCCTCTGCTGCGGCCCGGGTCTGCGGGTGCTGAGTGGGACCCTCAGAGCCGTCTCTCTGCTCACCAGTCCACTCTTGTCACTGCCTGATGCTTGGCATCTGTGACGTGAACCGGGACGGGATCGTGATTCATGGTCTCTGGATGAGTTGCCCCAAGAGCAAAAACAGGCCTCCAAATTCAGTGAAGGGAGGTGGGGCGGGGGAGGGGAATCCATGTGTCAGAATAGCGAAGTACAAGGTGTTAAGGTTTCCCCGGGAAGCAAAATTTCCAAGCATTTCAATGAGGGAAATGCTGATCTTCTGATGGTTTGTGAGCCCATGGAAATGGGTTGGGTACTGTACTAAAAGCCTGCGACTGCCCAGAAATTAACGTGAAACAGAATTGAATTCTTATATCTTTGCCGACAGATAAATAAATAAAAACTGTCGAGTACCCAAGGAAATTCAAGCGAGAGGGGAGATCAGACAGGGGTTCTTTCTCATTCGGTCGTTCATCTTGCCCATCTCGGTCTGTTAAACACGTGCCGGTGCCGGCTTCCTCCTGATGGGGAGAGGAGGACTCGTGATGGAGGCTCATTCATGGCTAATGAGGTGGCCCCTCAGTTCTGGGCTGTGTGTGTTTGACCCGATGTGCTCCCCAGTAGAAGGCCAGCCAGAGAGTGTCCCACTGTATGGGTGAGTCCCTGGTGGGTGTTAATACCTTGATGTTAATACCTGACTGGGTACCCCAGCATTACCTCAGTTAAAAATAAATGAATGAAATAGGAGAGAGAGAATGTGTTACACAGAAAGGGGACCTCGGGCCAGGGCCTCGGCAGGGCAAGGGACACCATGGTGTGTTCTTGCCTCAAGGTTACCTGCTTGGCACATGGAGATCAGAGGACGTTACCTGGAGCGAGCCCCGAAGTTCCTCCGTAGCTGTTAAATTTTATGAAGCTTTATTGAATAGTGCTATGGAGCGGAGAGGTCATGTTTAGTTTGTTTTTGAACCTGGATGATTCATATTTTGTTTTGAAGATGATTTATTTTTTTGAAGAGATATTTTATTTATTTATGCATACAAGAACTGGGATGTAAGCCAGAGGTGTGGGTGGTGAGAGGATTCACCAGAAGTAGAGCAGGGAGCAGAATAGGCAGATCTCCTGAAATACACTGCTGAGGGAAGCAGCGGGCAAGACAGGAGAGGTCTGCTGCGCCATGTGGGAAGCTCCCTGGCTGGGATCGAACTCAAGCTGCAGTGACTGGGGGTAGGTAGCTTGATAGTGCTGAGACTTTAACCTCTGAGCCACCAGGGAGGCCCAGAAGATAATTACTTTTAAACCTAAGGCCACTGCAGCTTGTACGTGTGCAGTGAGTTGGGAGCAGGGTAGAAAAATTTGAGTTTAGAAATCATCTCTTTGCTGCCTGAAGAATTCCAGAGGCCTCATTTGTGCCTGCCAGAGCGTTTTATCGCTGCTGTCCCTGTGCCTTTGGACATCGGTGCCTGGCGTGTCAGCGGCAGAGCCCGCCACCCGCTGTCCTGCTCCTTCTGACCCTCCCGCAGAAGCCAGTGCTCTGCTCCTGTGCAGGTCACTAGCAGGATCTGTCTGAGTCAGCCCTGCCCAGCCCTGCCCCACTGACCTTTCTTTGGAGCCGACTGGGTTGTGAAGTTGGACTCAAACCACACTATCAAATCACTGTCTGGCTGGCCCTCTGCTTACACTTGAAGAGGATCAGTCAGCATTTCCTGTTTTCATTCATGTTGTAAGTAAAATAGCTTTAACGAAAATAAAAGGCTGCCAAGACAATCGGGGGTGGCAGACACACCTTTTCTTGCAAGCCTTATTAAATATGCCGCCAACAGAAGTCTCCATCACAAGCTTTTCAGGGAAGCTCCCTCCGTCTGAGAGAATGTGCTGACTTTAAGACTCAAGAACAAATCTAGATTAAATCCAGCATCAAAGAATCTGTTAACCCACATCTCTTTCAAAATGTATTAAGAATAGCAGATTCGGTAAGGGAATAAACTGCTTCTTCCAGGTCACTGGGAAAACTTGTTGAATCTCTATCAGACAGCAGGACTTCAACAAAAGTGTAAGAATTGAATACAATTTCCAGCAAGTGGGAGAATTGATCTTTTGGTAATAATGACTCCAGTCATCTCTCTAAGCATCCTATGGACAGCCCCCCCAAAAGTAGCTCGGCACTTTACATGTGTTTTCCCACCACATCCTCCCAGCGAGAACATGAGGACATGAAAACTCAGATAGGTTAAATAACTGGCCGGGCTGCACAGTTGGGAGGGATTCAGGATCTTGTCTGTCTGTCTGTCTGCCTGTGATACTAATAACCAGGGTCTGTTGTGTGATCGATACTCATGTCCCCACTGCCCGTTATTTTCTCCCTACTAGAATCACACTCGAGACTGACCTTTGACACGCAACTGCATGTTCCTTTTCTGGCGTCCACTAGGGCACCCCAAGGCGGCGATTGCTGGTTGCCATAAACCGCGCTGGTTTTGAGCACTGCGAATAAAATCTCTTAAAACTGTCCCAACATGGTGTGAAGGAGGAATATCTTTTACTTCTTTACATCTGCTATGTTGTTTGTTCAAAGAAAATGCAATAAGGGATCAAATGACTTGTAGCTAAACTCATTCCAAACTGAATGCTTTTAGAGGAATATTTTTTAATTCATCAAAAGCATATCAACAGTCATAAACATTTTTATGTCTTCTGGCCCCATACCTCCACCCTGGGGAATTCATTCCAAGAATATAATTTGAAAGAGGTTAAAGTTCACATGTACAGATATTTTGCAGCATTATTTATATTGGAAACAGCCCAAATGTCTCATCACAGAAGGGGAAAGATTTTGTAAATCTTGGTCTATCAACTTTACAAAATTGTAAGCTGCCAAATATAATCATAAATTTTAAAAGTTTGTAGTACAGCAAGAGAACTGTGATCATTTTATAGCAGAGAAAAAGAGTATAAAATTCTGACTCTACTATTAAAATTATATAGGCATATGAAATTCGAAAAGGCAACCTCAAAAAAAAAATAGACAGACTGGTCAGTGTATTTTCTTTGTCCATGTTTTTGCTGCCCGTCCTCTGCCACACATTTTGGCCTTGGTGCATGCCAGTGTAGAGTGCAGACTTAATGAGTGAGTACTTTCCATGACATCACTGCTCCTTTCTGAGGGCAGTGCACTTCTCAAACTTTCATGCATAGTCGCCTCACCTGGGCATCTTATTAAAATGCCGATGCTAGCCCAGTAGATCTGGAGCCAGCCTGGAATCCTTTGTGTCTAGTGAACTCCCAGGTGTGCTGGTCCTAGAATGTTCTTTGAGCTTGAAGATGCTGCCCCGTGTCTGTAGCTTTGTCGTGGAGGGCAGTGTTGGATAGTCTCTCTGCTCCGTTTACACTTGCCATCACATTGCTAATAATTTACGGGCGGGGGACGGGGTGGGTCCTCTGTAGGAAATATTTCATATCGAGCCTGATGGTCCCTCCTTAAATCACTGAACAAGCCTGAATTTTCTCAAACAGAAATGACCGCGTGGGACTAAAATGAGTGATTCTACATGCTTTAAAGAAAGGATATAGCATTCATACTAGTAATGTCCTTTAATATGATTTGAAACATAAAAAGTTGAAAACTCCATCTGTATTAAGAAAGGCATGGTTGTGAGTTACAGTACTAGAAGAAAAATCTCGGTCTCGGCAGTGAATTCTTACAGCATCGTGGTGTGAAGCAGACTAGAGAGTCATCTTTTTAGGGAGTGGAAGGAAGCCAGACCTCCTCTCTGTCCTTGGGAAAAGCAGTTTATGAGCAGGGTGCTGGCATGCAATAACCTGGAGATGTGGGAGAGCTAAGTTAGCCTTTCCATCCGAGCCACATCTGTGATTGCCAGAACCTACTGTTGTGTTTAGAGGATAACAGCAGGTTTCCAATTTGACTCTCCACAGTCACTGAGGCCGGGTTTGGTGCCGACATTGGAATGGAGAAGTTCTTCAACATCAAGTGCCGGACTTCTGGGCTGGTACCCAACGTCGTGGTGCTCGTAGCCACCATCCGAGCCCTCAAGATGCACGGAGGTGGGCCGAACGTAAGTCCAGACTCTACAGTTAAGATGAAACAGAAGCGTTGCAAACCTGAAACCTGCTTAGAAACTACAGTTTTCTAAAAGGTCTCCATTTTTGTAAGTTGCCATTCTGGGCCACTGAGAGCTGACAGTTAAGTCCACAGACATAGGAACACCCGTAGTTATTTCTGTGCAACATTCTGGAAAGGACCAGAATGTAACCACTTTTTTATCCTGACATTCATTTCTGAAACTCCAGTCAACATCTTCTAACCCTGGGTGTTGGGAGGGTAGAGGCTCTTGTTCCCAAACAGGGAGCTCGAGGAGCAGAATAAGTGCTCAGGAGCTGAGGTTTTCCAGTGTTTGCAATTTAGGAGTTATTTTTTTATTTCTGCCTCTCATATTTCACCTAGAACTATTTTTCTTCTGTTTTTCTTCATTATGATTTCACTTTATAACCCTACCACCAAGTGTTTTTGGAAGAACTATTTTCGACTTTGTTTAATTGGTTACTGTTTCATCCTCCGACAAAATGTCCATGATCATTAGAGATCAGGACTGTCCTTTCTTCCGTGGATTTCTCGAAGAACTGTTCTTGAAACGATTGCTGCTTGGCACAGTTTAAACTGAATAGCAGAGGGATTTTTCTGTGGTGGCTAATTGCTCTGACCCCATTTTAAAATTCGTGTCATTCATGTCAGCTTTTCATATTACTTAGCAAAAACAAATAGGTTTGCCATCACCAACATCATAATGTGCATTGTTAAACCACCTTTGTCTGGGAGAGGCAGAGAATTGTACTGTTTTACAGATGCAGAAGTGGAGTTTCAGTGCGATTGGGGAATGTGGGCAATGTCACATCCGAAGCCTGGGACTTAGCTCCAAATCTCCTAACAAATTCTGAACCCACACCCCCTCATAATATGGAATGTTGAAACACTAAATTTTAGTCTACAGCCTCGTCATTATGACGGTTTATAAGGAAGTAAACCCAAAACTGATTTTGCTTAAAGCACTTGTTCATACTCATTCTTTGACCCTGTGTATGTATACCAGCCCCCATTTTCAAAAAAAAAAAAAAAACAAACCAAAAAACTAATATACCTTTATGTATTATATATTGCACCAAAATTCTCCCTCCCTGTTTTGTACCCTGAGAGTTATAAAATCAAAGAATTTTGTACTGGAAAAAGTGTAGGTGATCTAATCTGGGTCATTCTTTATAAAGATAAAATTAAGTGTCTTGCTTAGTGCAGAAGAATTCAGTGTCTTGCTTAGTGTCACATGGATATTGATGGAATTAACCACACCTAAAATCAAGGTTTCTTTATTTCTTGTCTAATGTTTTCCACACTTTGGTCTCTGTCCTGTAGAAATTCTCTATGTGACTTCCAGTCCTATTTTTTGACTCATGTTAATGTCTGGCCTCTTTTATAGTGCTTGCTTTCTCACCTTAATCCTTTGCATGGCTTCCAGTGCCACTGAAAGTCACAGTTCCATAGTGATGACGATTGTAATGGGATAAAGCTTAGTAGGCACAGATGTGGGTAGAGAGTCAGGAAGCCTGAGGGAGCTTAGCACCCCTGTCCTGGGCTCCAGAAGAGCCTCCTGTTACGTTATCTTGTGGGTGTCTGTGTGTGTGTCCCTATTCAACAGTTTAGGGACTGTGTCTTGTTACTTTGTAAATCCCAATGCCCAGCATGATCTGTATCCAGGAAATGTTTTCAGTACTTGGATAATAAATGAATGTTCATCTTCTTAATCCCGTATTCTGTATTATCCATCACAGAATCATTCCTTCTTACTTGAAACAATTCTGTCATAATGTTTTTTATGCATTATAATTTCTACTTCCTTTTGATATCCTTACACAAATAGCCATGAATGCCTCTATGTTTATTCAGCTTGTTTTCTTCTATAATTTGTGCAGTGGAAAATCCTGTGACCCTTGAACTTACCCATTTTAGTCCCAGTCATTTTAAATTCATATCCTGTCTTCCACAGTACTGACTATTCCTGGTGCAAAACAAGAACTACTGCTCTGTTATACTCTAGCATCCAGATATTGCTTTCACAACTAATTCTTTAACCCCATTGTATTAAGGACGTCCTCCAGAAAAACAGAACCAATAAGATGTGTATTTATATAAGAAGAGATTTATTATAAGGAATTGGCTCCCACAGTTATGGGGGCTGCATCTCCAGAATATACTGAGTGGGTCAGCAGGAAAGCAGATGTTTTGGTTCCCAGACTTAAGGCTTCTAATTCTCTCTTGTTCAGAGGAATCTTTGTTTATCTTCATGCCTTCAACTGATTGAATGGGGCCCACCCACCTTCCTGAAAGTAAGCTTTCTTTTTTCAGAGTACACCAATTTAAATAATATCCTCATTCAAAAACAATTTCACAGAAACACAGGGTGATCTCTGGCAATGTTCAGCCTGTGAGCCAAGCTGACACATAAAATTAATCATCACACCCATTATTACTGATTTCTGGGGTGTGGTGCAATCAGTAGATCTGATTTCATTTTTTCTATATTAACGACCACTTGGCCTAGGTCTCTTAGTTTAAATCATCTCTCCTTCATCATCAAGCCTCTTCACGATAAATCATTTGTCCACACACATGTAGGTCTGTCTCTGGACCCCCTGTTGTGCCGCTCTGTTTACATATCACTGTGTCTGCACTACCCTGAGTGAGCCCCCCTCTGCCACACTCATGCGTGCCTGGCTTATTGGTGGCCATTTTCTCTTTTATATATGTTTTAGGATTTACTAATAATGTTCCACACAGAATCTTGTAAGCATTTTCATCCTGTGTCATTAAGTTGATCTATTTGGAGAGATTTGACAGTTTATCTTCAGAACATGGGTTATCTCTTCATTCCTTTAGGTCTTTAAATTATATTTCAGTATATTGACAGTCTGTGCCATAAAGAGCTTCTACATTCTTTTATAGATTTGTTCCTTGCTTTCTATTTTTAAATAATTGGTGGATTATTTCTGGGTTATTTCTCCCATATTTTATATCCAAGGATCTCCAAATTCTCTTATTAATTGTACCACTTTAGAGAAAGATGTTTTGGACAGTTGTTCATGGGCAATCATATCTGACAATGATGACAGCTTTGTTTTTTCCTTTTTAATCTTTCTAAAAAATTTTTCTTGTCGCTAACCTAGTCTTCCTAGTTGCACTGCTATATTAAATAGGGGTGATAGCACCAGGTATCCTAACCTAAAAGACAATGTTTTAGTATTCATCGCTAAATATGATGTTTTGCATTGGTTTTCAGTATATTTTTCATCAGATTAAAGAAATTGCCTTCTGTTCCTAAATTTTTGATTTTATGCTGGTGCTTTTATTCTAAATAGATGGTGAATTTTTTCTTTATTTATTGAGGGGATGATCATTTTTCTCTGTAATCTGTTAATGTTGCAGATTACTTAACATTCAAATATTAAATGTATCTCACATTTACTTTTTATTAAAATACTTGTTTTTATTTATGCATACAAGAACTGGGGTGTATGTCGGCGGTGCAAGGGTGAGAGGATTCACCAGAGACAGAGTGGGGAGCAGAACAGGTGGATCTACTGAAATACAGTGCTGAGGGGAGCAGCAGGCGAGACAGGAGAGGTCTGCTGTGCCTTGGGGGTCAGCTCCCTGGTTGGGAGTCAAACTCATGTCTCAGTGGCTGGTGATAGTTTGATAGCGCTGAGACTTTAACCCCTGTGCCACCAGGGAGGCCTCGTAGCTCACATTTTCTTAGAATAACTCCAACATGGGGAAATGTCGTTTTTTATGAATAACTAATTTTTGCTTGTAGGTTTCCTAATGTTCTAAGTAGGATCTTTCCATCTGTATTTATGATGAGTTGTTAGCTACATAAAATAAAATAGGAAGGGTTCCTTTTTTATATGCTCCGTAAGGGGTTTTTTAGTGTTAGAATAATCTGTTTATTCAAAGATGGGAAAAATTCACATGTGACACTACCTGGACCTGTTGCTTATTGGTGAGGAATAGATTTTAACTGCAAACTTAGTTTTTTTTTTTTTAAGTATATGGAACTACTTAGGCTTTCTTTAAATAAAGTGAAATAGAAGTGACCACCATGAGTTTCTGTTTTTAAATAAATTGGTGTAGAGTTAGTCATAGGATCCTGTTCATTCTACAGCATAATTCTCTGCCTTCCTTTCTTCTTTCCCCAATGTTCAAAGTGTTGCCACTTATCTCAGTTTTTTTGAAGAAACAACTTTTGGGTTTGTTGTTTGTCTCAACTTTTTGGCATTTGCTTACAACTCATTCTTCCTGCTTTTGCCTAATTTGGGATTCTGTAAAACTTTGACAGGTGTAAACTCAGTGATGCTTCTCAGGTTTGTTGGGGGTTTTGTGTGTTTTTTTTATAATCTAACATAGAGATCCAACAGTTGACACAATGTCTTTGTGCTACTGCTGGAATAACTCACCTGAAAATGTTTTCTGATGTTCCCAAACTATCAAAAAGCAACGCTGTAACTTCTTGATGGATTTCCAATATTTTTTCGGGGCCCCTTCACTAAGAAAGTTAAGTCAGCAAGGCCTCAGTGAATCAAATGTTCTGTAGTGTTTCTCAATGAAACTCGGCTGTAGACTAGGCCCGAGGGGTTGGGGAGGGCCGCTGGGCTGGGGTTTCGGCCCTCCTGCTCTCTCCAAGGCCCGTTCTCCTTCATTGCTGTGTAACCTTGGGCAAGACATTTGCCTCCTCCCAATTTCAGTTTCTTGATCTTTAAACTGCGGCCAACCCACAGATTGTTGTGAGAAACTAGGCCCAGAAAGTACAGTTAAGTCCCCACTTAACGTCGTTGATGGGTTCTTGGAAACATCTACGTAAATTGTTGAAACGATAATGAAAGCAGGTCTGCAAATAATGTCATTTTGAGAACATCATCCAGGATTATTTTTCTCATGAACATTAGAACGAAACATATTATTAGAGGACCTGCTATCATTGATTTCTTAAAATGATTTAGAACTTACCCAGAAATGACGATGCATGCTAAATCAGGTATTAATCCTCGCTCTCTGCTCAGGGAATAGGCAGCTATACTGGCTCAAGTTGGGATGGCCTGGGGAGTTTTTGTTTTATTTATTTATTTATTTTAAAGATTTATTTATTTATCAGAAATACACTGCTGAGGGGAGCAGCGGGCCAGGCAGGAGAGGTCTGCCGCACCATGTGGGATTCTCCCAGGCTGGGTGTCGAACTCACATCACACGCTGCTGACAGCTCCACAGCGCAGCGCTCAACCGCTGCGCCACCAGGGAGGCCCGGCCTGGGGAGTTTTTAAACTGGTGCTGGGCCCCCCTCTTAGAAATCCTGCTTTAACTGGCTTGAGTGCAGTCTCGGCATCAGCATCAGCGTTATTTAAAAACTTCCCCAAGACTTTGTGTTCAGCCAGGGCTTCCAGTTAGTGGTTTAAAAGCACAAAATGTGCCGTTAATGTTCATTCCTCCAAAGTGACTATGATTTGTTTTGCTTTCATATCTCTTATCAATTAGAGTAAGCATTTTAATGGGATTTTTCTTCATTTTTGTGTTTTCTTAGGTAACTGCTGGCGTCCCTCTTAAGAAAGAATATACTGAGGAGGTAAGAGTTCTTTTAAAAAAAAATTTTTTTAAAGATTTATTTATTCATACATACAAGCTGGGGTACAGGCCAGACGCGTGGGGCGGCGAGAGGGTTCACCAGAGACAGAGTGGGGGGCAGAACAGGCAGATCAGAAATACACTGCTGAGGGGAGCAGCGGGCCAAGCAGGAGAGGTCTGCCGCACCATGTGGGATTCTCCCTGGCTGGGCGTCGAACTCGCATTCGCGCTGCCAACAGCTCCACAGCGCAGTGCTCAACCGCTGTGCCACCAGGGAGGCCCCCGGTAAGAGCTCTTTTAAAGAATCATTCCAATGTAGTTAACTATTGCCTGGTTGTTCACACTCAGTCGATGAATCCTATGGCAATCTCCTTGTCAAACACTGCTTTTCTAATAATCCAAAAGGAAAGGGGTGGAGGCAGGAATAAAACCCATCACTTAACCATGCTTTATCTACTCTTCCCTGCCCCCTTGGCAGTCATCAGAGCAGGAGCTAAGGGTTTCCAGCACAGAAACAAATGTGAAGCTTATGCCCACATGTCCTGATTGGAAAAAAAGAGAAAAAACCTTGAATTTTGGAGAATTTACAACTGGCTTTGTAACGCTTGTCAATAGCCTTTGATGTTCTGGCAGCAATACCCTGTGGCTCCTACAGGTGGCGCCAGGGGTTTGAGCCTGGAGGAGCGGGCCCTCCTGGGGCTTGTGCCTGCGCTTTCACCAGCCAGCAAAGCTGGTGTCCTGCACATGGGCCACCGGCACCAATAGCTCCCTGGCTCCAGACCCAAACATCATGCCTTTGGACCCAGAATAATTTTAGAAATTATTTTGAACATAAGCCTCCTCCTTCCGCAGCCATCTTTTCTTGGACCCCCAAAACAAACACAATAACAAAAAAAAGGGATTTATGGTTTTCTTTCAGCTGCTAGGACAATAAAGTGGGCAAAGATGGAAACCAAACCTGCCAGGGTGGTGGGGTGATGCCTGCAGCTCTGGTTTTCTTACAGAACATCCCACTGGTGGCAGACGGCTGCTGTAACCTCCAGAAGCAAATCCAGATCGCCCAGCTCTTTGGGGTTCCCGTGGTGGTGGCCATAAATGTCTTCAAGTAAGTCAGACCTCCTGACTCCATCGTGGTCTGGTCGCAGCCCCCCCCCCCCGTGAACTGTATTTGTGTCTCGGGGATATTTGGTGTTTCTGCATCATCGAGAGCACAGAGAACGCGCTCTCCTTCTGTGGGCTGGGTGGGGCTGGTTTCATTCTCGCAGAAGTCTCTCAAATGTTATTAGGGAACCGGCATCTATGTCATGAGTTGCTATCTCTTTGGATTTTTTTTCTTTTTAATTCTCCCAACATTTCTGTCTGCAAGACTGTGCATGATCAAAGGGATATGTTGTGCAGTTTCCCCGATAAAACTTTTCACAACTTCAACTACTGGAGTCGGGTTGGAGAGGATTGATTTTTCCCATGCTTGACTTTAAGTTTGATTTATTTAAACACCATGGAACCACTTTTGATGTTTAAAATATATTCAGTGTTAGGGAGCAAAGTTCTGTATAAACGGTTAGTGTTTCTCTTAAAACACGGCTAAATGAACACAGATGCGAAACCACAAACGTTTTCATCACCAGGACGGACACCCCGGCAGAGATCGACTTGGTGTGCGAGCTGGCGAAGCGGGCGGGCGCCTTCGACGCCGTCCCCTGTTACCACTGGTCGAAGGGCGGGAAGGGGTCGGTGGACCTGGCGTGGGCTGTGCGAGAAGCCGCAAATAAAGGGAACCGTTTCCAGTTCCTGTATGATGTGGAGGTAAGAGCTGGCAACTGTGACCGCATGGCCGACGATCCTGCACTTTCATTAAGCTCCAGGCTCATGCCAAGCACGCTGCCAGGTGCCCCGTGAGGGCCTTCCTGCAGAGGAGGAGACTGGACGTGCCCAGGACACACCCAGCCCTTGCTCCAAGGTGTGCTCTTGCAGGCTGTATCCGCTTCCAAATGACAGGCCTTGGGGAGAAGGGGCTTGGAGAACAGGTCTCAACAGCTCACACTTGCTGGGTTTGTGCAGGAACTAGATTTCCAGCAACTTCACAGGCTTATGAAACCAGCAGGCGGTGTTCCCCTTGTCCATTGCTACTACAGCTCTTTTTCCTCATTGCGGTCAAAGTTTTTGTGACGTACACACGGCATAGCACTTATACCATCTTTACTGCTTTTGAGGTGCACGATTCCCCAGCGTAGGACATACACATTGCTGCCTACCCCCTGCCCACTGTCGAGGCTCTGTCTTGCAAGCTCTCCCCACCAGACACTGGCGCCCTCCCTCATGTGTTCTGTGATGCGTTGCTCTCGGTAATGAGTAATGTCACTCTCCTGTTCAGCCGCCACAGATCCAGGGCTCAGCGAGGGGAGGGCTGAGCGGTGCTCTACGTGCACAGTTGCGTCAACAAGAATGTGCCGTGGACCTGATGGCCAGTGCTCTGTGGGGGAAATTGGGTGCCAGACATGTGGGCGCTTGTCCTCATGTCCCTGGTAGACGGCACGCTGGACACCCCCCATTGACAGACAAGGAAACCAAAGCACTGAGAGACGAGTCTGTCCAGCGTCCCTCAGCCAGAAAGAGGCAGCGCTGCCAGGAAGTTTGGGATGATGCAGTCCCCACTGTCCTCGCTCTTCAGCCCTTAGTGCTGAGCTCCCGGCTGGAGGTGGGGGTGCCGTAGAAAGGGGGGTGACTGAGTGACCCTGCTGACGAGGAAGCGCAGCGGCGCGGGCACAGAATCCAGACCAAATGAGGGACATGGTGGATAATGTCTGGGAAAGGACTTCATCAGTGACAGTCAGCCCAGAACGGGTGCCTTCTGCTGAGAGCCCCTGTTTTGAATGAGAAAGCAGAACATTCTCGGTTACAGAAGTGGTTGTCAGTAGAAAAGGAGACTTGGATTCACCAACAGAGAAAAATGTGCCAGTGGGGAGCTCTGGATTCCCTGCCCCTGGGGATGTCGCGCCTAAGACGGAAGTAACGTGCCGTAAGCAGGTCAGCGGGGAGAGGCAGGGCTGGCAGCTGGCCGAGGTCACCGTGTTCCTTCCTGCCCCAGGGTGCCCAGGCCACAGCCATTTAAACAGCCCCTGTTGGGCAGCTCCTGCTGCCCCACACTGACCCACCCACTCTGAATATGAGGGATTTCTCCCGGGGTGGCTGTTCCCAAGGAAACCATCCGGGTGAACAGGTCAGCAAATGGAAAAAATATTTCTGAATTGCTCTGTCTCACACTAACCCTAAGATGAACCCTTTTTCTCGCTACCAGTGATTTAATTTTTTTTCTGAATTCTCATTCTCTGTGGATATAATACAGGGCCGGGGCTTTCTGATGAGAAACAAGCTAAGCTTCTGAGCTGGGAATCTGTGCTGGGCGTTGGATGCGGTTGAGGTCAGCAGCAACTGTTCTCTTGAAAACTGCTCTGAGCCTCTTTTAGCAGAGAGGCTTCTAATTCAAGATAGGCAGCTCTCGATAGGGTGTGAGAGCTTCTGATTAACTCTGAACAATAATGCAAGAAATCTAGAATAAGATGGAGTCATCTAGCCCTCAAAAGAAATTTATTGTGACCATATATTTGAACTAGAAAGTGCATCATTTTCTCATGACCCTTTGGTTGATTTTGGTCCCCTTTAACAAGCTGTTAAGTCTACCTCTCCCCCATCATCTTCTCTCTGACTTTTCCTTTTCTAATTTCACTTTCAACAATCACACCAGTCAACTATAAAGATATGATTGTTGAAAATGAAATTGGAAAAGAAGCAACAGGTCATCGTTATAAAGAGTTAAAACCAGAGTAATGTGGATGAGAGCAAATCTTTTTTTTTTTAACATTTAGTTTATTTACTTTTAAGATTTATTTTATTTATTTATGCATACAAGAACTGGGGTGTAGGCTAGAGGTGCAGAGGGTGAGAGGATACACCAGAGACAGAGTGGGGAGCAGATCAGGCAGATCCACTGAAATACACTGCTGAGGGGAGCAGTGGGCAAGCAAGAGAGGTTTGCTGCACCATGTGGGTCAGCTCCCTGGCAGGGATCAAATTCATGCAAGCAGTGACTGGAGATAACTTGATAGGGCTGAGACTTTAACCCCTGCACCACCGGAGAGGCCCTGAGTTCAAATCTTGAGGGAGATTCCTATACAAATAAAAATTTGGCCAAGTCAGCTCATTTCTCTGGGCCTTGGCTTCCTGATCTATAAAATTGTGTCTGATTAACACCAGTTTCACCTGCTTGCCCTGAAGACCAAATGAACTGTCCCGGGCAACTCAGGAAGGCAGGAACCTGGCAATCGGTGTAACCACCGCCTCCAGTTCTGTCCACTCAGGGAGAGAGAATTTACTGCCCCAGTTTACCTTTAAGAACTGTTCTGTATCAAAGTAATTTTATTAGACTCTAGCTGAGTCTTTTCAAGTGAGCTAAAAGTCAGAGTTAGAAAAACAAAGCCAACGCTTCTAGTGGGCTGAAAAAGAAAGACACCACCAAACTCAACAACAAGCAAGCATTCCTTCCTCTTTAGAATCAGGGCACTTCGTGATGTAATAAAAAGCTTTTGCAAAGGATGCTCAGCCCCGAAATGCAGCTTGCAAGTCTGCTTGTAAATTAAGAGTCTGACTATCGCTTGTTCAATCAGGAGTTAAGGCTGAAGAACATCTCCCTAGCCTGCCTCTAGCCTTGTAAACATTTCGAGATGTAACCTTGACAGCAAGACAGGGTAGTGTTTGTTTTTATTAAAAAGTCTTTCCTGTTCTTGTGTGAAGCTGCCTTCTTGCTCACTGTGGCAGCGCGATGAAGGCAGATAGATCCGAGCGGGCCAGGAAGCCTCAGCCTAGGGCCACGGCCAGAGTCACTGGCTTCTGTCCTACTTTCACTGCCGAGTGGTCAGGAGTTGTCTTCTCCCCCGCTGGTCTTTTCAAAATGAGCGACTTTGTCATTGTTGTTAGCTGTTGAGGAATTCTCTCTTAAAGGTTCAAATTTAAACAGCGCCAGTTGTTGGTGAGGCTCTGAGACTTCCCCTTTCCTGGGACACCAAGTACTGACAACCAGAATCTCAAATCTTAAATAAATAAAATGCAAAGGTGTAAATATGTATATGTAGATAATAGATGGCATTTTTAAAAGGGCGGTAAAAATAATGTGTAAGATTTCCTATTTTCACTGGTAATGTACACTTCTTTGGCATTAAATACATTCACCCTGCATCTGTAATGTTATAATTCATGGAATTTTAAAATTTAAAGTGGTATTTATGCACATCTATGTATATCCTTTAAATTCCATGGTGTTAGTTGCAAAGAAAATGTCTCTCTGATAGAGATGACTAAGTGGTAGAAAGTGAGAATTCGAATCCGGGAAACAACCTGACAGATTTTCCTCCCTGAAAATAGTTCCAACAATAATCACAATTTCAAATTTAGTTTATATAGGTAGGAATAATGAGTCATTGACTTAAAATGTGATTATTCTTGGAAAGGAGGGCTTCTGGTTCTCAGTTTTTTTACCTAAAAATGGGTTGATGCTCTCTACACTACAGGTTTTCTCTTTCCAGAGAATGTTCTGTAGAGACGTCAAGGCTGCGCCCCCATTGTTCCATCTATATCTGGCCCCTCCTTCATTCCGAGGCTTGAAAGGGCGGCTTTACTGCACAGATGCTTGCCCCTTGTCTGCTGGTGGTGGGAGGGGTCGCTGCTGCAGCCTTTTACTGTGTGTTCACAATGGTCATTGAAAAACAAGAAAACACTCCAGGGAAAAGAATGTCCTTCCTTATTGTCACCCTGTTCTATGCTATTTATTGCCTCGCCTTTGACCGCCTTTGACTCCTTCCTCCCCGTCAGACCTGCCCCTGGTCTGCCTGTTCAAACACCCTTTCACCTCTCTCCTCCCCTCTCAATACCATGGGATGTTTGGGGTGTTCAATAGAACGTTGTCAGTTAAGTATCTTGTTCTGAAATCGCTTCCCTGTCCTCCTTCACATTCTGCTTATTTATTTTGGGTCTGATCCTCCAGTCTGAACCACTTCAAGCCCCTCGTGAGCCCCTTCTGCCCTCTCCTCCTTGCATGATTCAACTCCAGTTTCCCATGTCACGTCCTGCTTGGCCGTACCACACCCTCCTGCCAGCTCGCCTAAGAGCTATCTCACGACTGCATCCTTCTCCCACACACGCTTCTACCTTGGCTCTCGTCAGCCCTGACTGGGCTAACAGTACATCACACACTCCTCACTCTACCTCTGCCACTTGTCTGGCTTGGATAAGTCTCCTCGGGTCTAAACCTTTTGTTACTCAGCACATCCTCCTCGGCCCTGCGTCATTCTGTCCAAGGACACCCAGGCTTTGTTGCTGTAATGCTAGAAACAGCACCCCTTGGGAAGTCTCTGTCTCACCTATCACCAGGATCCCTGTAACTTAAATGTGTTCTTCTGGCATGAAAAATGGATTGTCACTATGACGGGGAAGTTTCTAGAATGCCGTATTTCATCTAAAACTATAACCAATCACGAGAGCCTGAAGATGTAAAATGGACTGTCGTGGTTCTGCCCACTCCATCCACCCCCTGGCCTTTCAGACTTAAAGTCAATTGACATGATACTGTGGACTGTGTCCATCTTCTCAACCCCAACAGCAAGCTTTTGTAGAGCATCGTGTAAGTATAATCGCTGATGCTGTCATTCAAGGTACATACAGCAGGCTCTTCAAAGAAAAATGCTGCCGTAAGATGGAGGGTGGGGACAGGACACAAAACAGCAGTCTTCGGTCACCCCAGTATCTGGGAGGTTGGGGTTTGTTTTAGTAATAATTTTCTCTGGAAATGATATTTTTCCCCTTTATGTGTCTGCTTTGCTCTTGAGTGAGACTTCATCTTAGACCGACAGTGTTTCCTTTGGAAGCACGTCCTTAGTGGATCCTGGGGGACGCCACCACCCCCAGCACAAAAATAGAAGCTGCTCCGCCCACCTTCCATCATGCCCATCTTCTAGCTCACTGAGGTGCTAGAGCAGGTGTGTGGAGGAAAAGCAAGCCGCGAGGTCGCAAAAAATGCCCATGAGTTTGTATTTAGCAGGCCAGGCAGAGTGCTCAGACCGCTATTTCCAACCCTTGCCTTCATGGAAAAGAAGAGAGCACTCAGGTCTCCTGTTCCTCACCTTCCTTCCCTTTTGCAGTTTCTGTCAGAGTAGAACAGGTCACCTGTGGGAACCCCTATTATCTTCGTTTCACATGAACAAAAGCAGGTTTTCTGGAGGTGGGCCTGTTTGCATTTCCCAGACCGCGGCTATCTCCACTGCAGCAGCCTTAGAATGAGATTCATCTGAGAGTCTCAGGACCAGCCTGGTACTCAGGGTCAGGCCAACAGGGCGCTCTGGGCAAGGAGGTGCCTCTCCTTGCCGTAGCACGGGATGCTGGTCTCAGCAGGGACGTGTTTTGCATCAAAGAGACAGAACTGCTCTGCTATGCCAGGTGGTGTGTTGTGATGAACACACACAGCACACGTGCGCGCGCGCACACCCTACCTCGTTCGTGTGTGCTCTGTCTAAACATCAGTGGTTTCATGTTCTACCTTTATTTGAAGTACAGGAAAGGCGATTTACCAGACACTGCTTGTAGCTCCCTTAAAATGTTCATTTAATACTCCGCTTTCTCTTCAGATGGTATAAAACTTTCACCTTTTTAAATGTTCACTAAAAGCACAAACTACAAATTGAAATAAGTAGTGTGTCCAGAGATTTCTCTTCAGCTTACAAGTCTAACAGTGGACCCTTCTCTTTAAAGACTCCTTGAGGCCCTCCCTGGTGGCGTGGTGGGTTAAAGTGCTGCGCTGTGGAGCTGTCAGCAGCAGCAATGTGAGTTTGATGCCCGTCTGGGGAGATTCCCACATGGTGCAGCAGACCTCTCCTGCCTCGCCCACTGCTCCCCTCAGCAGTGTATTTCCGTCGATCTGCCTGTTCTGCTCCCCACTCTGTCTCTGGTGAACCCTCTCGCCACCCCAAGCCTCTGGCCTGTACCCCAGCTCGTATGCATAAATAAATAAGTCTAAAAAAAAAAAAAACCACTCCTGAGCACTAGAATGTATCTGCTGACTTCGCAGCACCGAACACTGACCTGAAAGGGCTCCCAATCTGCCTGTCATCATTTTCCCTCAGCGTGGCTGCTAAAGAAGCAGCGGTTGTGGACTTAGAGATAGTGGGTTACTGAAAATAGAGTGTTGTGCAGTGTTTTATGACTTATAAGAGACTTTGGGGGCTGCTGCTCGTATAACCTGGCCTCCAAGCAAGATGAGACACTGCTAATCCTAAAACCTTCATACTTATTTTCTTCAATTTCTAGCAGCTTCATTTTTAAACTTTGTTCTAATTCACTTTATTTTTGTTCATGTCCTTCTCACCAACTAAAAAATTTAAATAACTGTGTCTCTGAAATTTGGACATGAATTTTATCGCACTGAAAACCCAAAGAATATGATAATTCCAGCGGACTTTCTGGAACCTTTTCAAGGATAAGCTAACTTTGAATGAGTAAATCAGCTCCTATGGGCCTGGTAGCCACACTACAAAATGAAAATAGTAAAGCATCACAGCCCCCATAGCCC
The DNA here is from genome assembly GCA_004024925.1 of Scalopus aquaticus. Lineage (NCBI taxonomy): Eukaryota > Metazoa > Chordata > Mammalia > Eulipotyphla > Talpidae > Scalopus > Scalopus aquaticus. The sequence goes on from PVIJ01017386.1 coordinate 24,649, forward strand.
GCAGTTCACCTTCACGGTGATGCTCAGCTGATGCTGAGGACCTGATGCTCTGCGCAGAGCTGAAGCACCAGCATGGCATGGTACCTTCCAGAGCTTTGCTGCCCAGTATGGTGGCCGCTGGTCATATTTACATTCAAATCAACTCAAATTCAGAGCTCATTTCCTCTTGCACTACTCACGTTTGGAATGCTTAGTAACTACTGGAGGCCTGGGGGCTCCCTTCCTGGCAAGCACAGACACACAACAGCCCCATCGTCCCGGAAGCTCAGGAGCTCTTCCTCAGGAGCTCTGTTCTAGGGTATTTCCATTTCCTAAATACACACTCAGAATGCCCGGAACAGAATTCACACAGACTATGTTCGGAGTTGTATTCTTGGTGGATATTTAGGTTTGATGTTGCGTTAGTTGAAACCCCCTCAAAGGGACTGAGGGGGTCCAGGCCTGTGGCGTGGCTGGGTGACAGGTTAAGCAGGTGTGCCTGGCACAGTTGGTGCAGTCCTGTCTGCAGGCCTGTCCCCGCACACCTTGACGTGTGCCTTTCTCTTCACGTGCAAAGGCTTTCCTCTCATGGTTAAAATCATCCCTGTCCTTCTGGCACTGGTCGTGTTTCTTTCCTCAGCTTGCCCATTTCTGCTCATTGCCCTGCAGTCTGTGATCTGGTGTTAATAGTAATGTTATATTACAGGAGTTACAGCCAAAATTTGAGAGACAGAAGCTGGTAGCAGGATCCTGAGGACATGGCAGGTGTCTCTCGCCAAGCCCATGTCCCCAAACTGGGGAGAAGCAGGGACTTAACTCGGGGACACTCACGCCCCTTTTTCTTTCGAGTTTGATCTTGACCTGGTGCTGATGGGTATGCTTTGTGCTCTGGTAACAAGGCGGTGGCTTCACCTCTGAGTTACTTCTGCCTCCATCTTGGTTTTGACTGGCTTTCTGGCTTTATCTGCAAGAAAGGATGAACAGGAGCAGAGCAACTTTGGGTCGCCAAGGCGGTGAGAGTTACAAAGATCCTGCTCACACTGTTCTGTGGACCCTCCCACTTGTCCCTGTCCCCTCTGCAGAAGTCCTCTGTATGCTGCGGCCCCTGAGTCCTTCCTCAAAGGCTGTTGGTTCCTACGGCAGATGCTGGCAGGACACCTACTGTGTGCAAGCCGCCCTCCTAGACATTAGGGAAACAAGGATGAAAGAAGTAGAGAATAAATCAATTACTAAATATTTATGGAGCCAAAGGAACACCAGGGATGATTAATACATCAACACTCATCATTTATTTTACCACTTACTTTGTTTCATGAAAACTATCAGTTGCCACCAAGCAATACGGGCGACTGTCAAGTTCAGATCAAGATCCCTGGACTGAGCTTAGCTTTTCTTTTTAAAGATTACGATTGTCCCCAGAATCAAGCGGAGACACAGCAGGCCTTTCCCTGCATGCACAACGGACTGGAACACATGGCCTGGGGCTGCCTCATCGGGGTGGCTTTTAGTTTCTATATTAAACCGAAAAGATAGGTTTACTGAGATCTTTTTTCTTTATTTACTTTTACAAGCGAATGAAAAGAAGAACTTGTAGAGGGAGTCTGAGTGAACTGTGGTTTGGGGATCTCGAGTTCCACCAACCCAAGCACTGTATTCACCCCACTTGGGGCTCCTGGACTCACGTGGGGGCTTGATGGTGCTGCCCCCCCAGGGCCACCATGGAAGGTATTGTGCATTTGGAAGCCATCAGGGAGCACCCTCATCTTCCCGGGGTGGCAAGGCTGCGGTTGGCAGCAGAGAGGGGCGTGCCAGATGTGGCATTCTGCGGTAACCAGGCCTTCCCAGAAGCACCAGTTCAGGCGCTGCAGGGAGCAGAGGCTGCAAGGCTTCCCAGCTGGGGCTCACCCACTCTGCTGGCACCTGCTTGAAATTTCCAAACTTTCCAGTAAACATCAGAAAGGAAGACAGGTTAGTGGTTGACAATGAGTATATATTTCCTTATGCCCGAAAGAACTGAAAGCCGAACTCAAGGAGATGATTTACCCTGCATGCTCACAGCCGGGTTATTCACAGCAGCGATGAGGTGTGGACACAGCACCCCCATGTCCATCGGTGGGTAAATGGCTACACTGTGTGGTCTGTCCATACAAGCTTAGCAAGCAGGGGAATTCGGACACACACCGCCCCAGGATGAGCCTTGACATTTTGCTGAATGAAGTAAGCCAGACGCAAAAGGACAAATGTGTGATTCCTTAGCCAAGCTACTAGTGTAGCAAATCATAGAGACAGAAAGAAGGGTGGTTGCCAGTGGCTAGAGGGAGGGCGGGGAGGGGAGTTACCATAATGGGTGCACAAAGTCTTGCAAGATGCAAAGTGTTTGACAGCACCGTGAATATGCTTAACTGTCTGCTTCAGGTTGGTTAAGATGCTTCTGTTATGTGAATTTCACCACAATGAAAAAGAAAGGTGCTTGCAATGGGGCCATGGGTGGGAAAACGTGTATTTGAAATAAAATACTGTCCTCTAGAAAACTAATAATAAGCCAGTGAAATGCCCACTCAACTAATTCTCATTTCCTGTTACCTTGTTCACCTGTGAGTTTTTCTGGAATTATCATCTCAATAAGTTACGCTGACTTCGTTTCCAAATCGCAGAGTTCAGTACGTAGTTCCTTCTGTATGAAATATGCTGTGAGCAGTAATGCCTGTTTGGTTGTCATTTGGTTTTACTTCCAGAGGAAACATAATTCTTTTAGTCAACCCTATCGCCCTCTCTCATGGTGGCATTGCTGAAGTTTTGTACAGTGTGACTTCCTGCCATCTCGATGTTGCCTCAGTGCCTGCAGTGAAAATGTGGGTATGGTAGGGCATTCACATCTCCATCTGGGGGACCTGGTAACCAATAGAGAGGGGGTGCATGTCATAACCAGGGATAAGAAGGGGCCATGTTCTTTCTTAGCCCCAGCCACAGAGGAGGTCCGAATGGTCAAGGTGGGGGGCGGCACAGGCAGACCCTGGCTCCTGGGGGACCCTGCCTGTTCCCAGGCCCCTGCTCTTAGGAACACAGTATCCTCCCGAGAGCTGACTTCCCTGTCCAAGCATAGCTGTTACGCTTGCTGGGTGGGTGCTAGAAATATCTTTCAACATCCTGCTAACTTTTATTTCTTAAAAAGGGTTGCTTCTTATAAAGCATTGATTGACCAGCAGAAGAGATGATTTTAGCTTAAGTGCAGCATCGATAGCAAGCACTTCAGATCCCATCAACATAATAGCCCCCCATCCGCAGGGAATACCTTCCAAGACCCCAGTGAATGCCTGAAACCGCAAATGGCACTGAACCCTGTATTTGCTGTTTTTTTCCGATAGCACATACATCACTGTGATAAAGTTGAATTTACAGACTAGGCACAGTATGCCATTAACAATAATGGCTAATAATATTATAGAACAATTATGGCAATAGACTGTAATAAAAGCTATGTGACTATGTTCTCTCTCAAAATCTTACTGTACGTAGTATTTTCTGACCTCAGTTGACTGCAGGTAACTGAAACCAGGTAAGCGATGGATTAGGGAGGACAACTGTATTATGCTGAGGAGTGAGAACTGGGACCCATGTAAGAAGGCCTTTCACTGTTGTCTTCAATATCAACCTCCGCTTGTCACAAGCATCCCTTGTCTCTCCTGTGATCTTTTATGACTATTATACCACAGGAGATCTATGCTTAGCCAGTGGGAAATTAGAAATATTCATTCATTACGTGTTCCGAATGACCTCTCACCTGTAGGTGCCAGAGGTGGTCCTTGACCTCATTTAGTGGTCCTTTCTTTAGTCTTTATCTGAGCGTGGAATCTTTTACATTAGAAGTTACCCACCAGGTGGTCCCTCTCGCCCAGCCTGGACTCTGCGTCATGCAATAATTCTTTCTACAACATTCCAGACACCCTAACTGGCTTACACTGAACTCTCCAGGGGTCAGCCGGTCACCGCATGGTGAATAGCTCTCCTTTTTATAACTTTTCCATAAACATTGGCTAAAATTACTTTCTTCTGATTTTCTGTCCTTCCTTCGCAATCCACTGTCCTAGAAAATTGCTTCACAATCTACCTAGCTTTTCCCTCCAGAGTTGTCCCTTCCAGGGGTGGAGATTCCTCTTCAATTTCTCCTATGACATGGTTTGCAAAAGGCCCCTTGCTGTCTGGAAGATTTTGTTGTCAGAGCTTGATCTAGACTGCTGCACTTGAGGGCCACCCCTAGGGGCGCCTGAGCTGGTCCTGTACAGCACCCAGGCCTCAGCACCTGGACATCAAAGAGGAGAATGCTGCGGTGCTTGATCAGAAGAGGCTTCCAGAGAAGCTGACTTTAAAGGAGGTAGATCTTAGAGAGCTCAGGAGTTTTAGTGGAGGTGGATCTTTGAAAATTATAAACAAAGAAGCTTTTTGTGCAGGGCCCAGAACAAGAATATACGGGAAAATTTTAAGCTAGGGGGACTTCGTAGGTATGACTCAGCACACGTAGGTATGACTCGGCACACGTCATACAGACACGTGCATGCCAGAACCAGACTTTGCTCTTAGTAGGTCTTGGGAAGCTGAAAGTTACTAAGTTTTTCTTACACGCAGCTGTCCCTAGATTTGAGAATAGTCTACTTGCAGTAGATTGGAGAGTGTGAGGGTACGGGCCCCTTAGGAAGCTTTCATGGTAGACTGGACCATTTCATGTTCAACAGGGCTCCTGAGCACTTAGAACTATCATCTCTCCTCATCCTCACCTGCAGTTTGCCATTTTGCAAATCTTATGGGTGGGAGTTTGTTTTTTCATTATTTTAATTGGCATTTCCTTGATTACTAATGAGAATGGGCATTTTTAATATGGCTGTTAGTCATTCCTTTTTTGCCCAGTATTAAATATTTATCT
>PVIJ01017387.1:0-29545 GCA_004024925.1 Scalopus aquaticus
GGGAATCTACTCAAAGGACACAAAAACACTAATTCAAAACGATACATGCATCCATATGTTCATTGTGGCACTGTTCACAATAGCAAAGGTATGGAAGCAACCTGGATGTCCAAAAATAGATGATTGGATCAAGAAGATGTGGTACATATACACAATGGAATACTATTCAGCATTCAAAGAAGATAAACACATGCAATTTGCAGCAACGTGGATGGAATTAGAGGGGATCATACTCAGTCAAATAAGCCAGAAAGAAAGAGAAAAATATCGAATGGTTTCACTTATAACAGGACTATAGGGAAACCAAATAGGAGAGAGACACTCAGCGGTGGAGGGGGGGGGGGGGAGGCAGGGAGGGGAGGATAAGGGCACAAAATGGAAGAGAGGAAAGAGCTCTTTTACTTTTATATTTCTTTCATTTAGTTCTTCCTTCCAAGACTAACATCTTCTCACCTGCATGCCTGAGATGGTTCAAGTCAGCACAGATAGTCATCCTTCATGGCAGGTGGGGCTCAGACAGCAACACCAAGGTGGTCTCTCCCAACCAGCAGGTGAAAGGGCTTTGAGCTTGTCATTAGGTGCTTCCAAAGGCATCACCGACTTCTCCAAACACTGCTAGAAATGAGTTAAGAGTAAAATAGGAAACATTTATTCAATATCTACTTGAAGTGTTCACTAAATAGGCATCTTTATGTCTCCTGATTAACCACCAAATGAATGACAGAATAATTTTGTGAGAGATGTGATGACAGGGTGATTGATCAAGTTGTTTTCAGAATGTCTTTTCCTGAGGATTACAAATGTGTGTGTGTGTGTGTGTGCATGCTTGTGCGTGGGTGCATGCGAGTGTGTGTGTATGTATGTATGCATGTGTGTATGAACTCCCTGGAGAGTCCTTAGATGTATCAGTCCAGGTTCTCTGAAGAAATGGAGCTAATAAGATATGGACAGATACAGATGATAGGTAGATAGGTAGATATATACTGATCTGGGTGTGTGTGTGTGTGTGTGTGTGTGTGTGTGTGTACCTAGGTATTTAAATAAATACTTAAAGGATCAGCACATCTAATTCTGGGACCTGGTAAGTCCAAACTCCACAGGGCTGGACATTCCTGGAGGACTTAATGTTGCAGTCTTGAATTTAAGGTAGTCTGGAGACAGAAGTCCTTCTTCATGGGATCTCAGTCTAATCTCTCACAGCTTCCAATTGATTGGATGAGGTCAACCCACATTATGGCAGGTCATCTGCTTTATTCATCGTCTCCTGTTTTAAATGTTCTTTAGAGCTAAAAAATATCTTTACAGCAACATACGACTTGTGTTTTACAAAACATCTGGGTGCCATAGCCTCACTAGACATAATATTAGCCTTCCCATTTTGCACATTTAGGAAAGTTCATGAAATCAATGAAAAAATGTGAAATTTGAGTTACATGGCCATTTTTGAAGGGTAGGAGTCCTTTCATTAGATTCCCAAAGGTGATTCTTTTCCAAAACATGTTAAGAAATATTACATAAAATGCAATTTACTGAATGTAATGGAACACTGCAATAAAGCACTGTTTATTGATGTGCCAGATATTCTAAAGCCTGATATGCGTCATCTAATTTAATCCTCAAAACAGCTCTACTTACTTAATGTCTACAGCTAACACAGCACAATGAACTAAGCAAAAACCAAGGTAACTCTCAAATATCTTATTTTTGCAGCTATCCAGGCCATAACTGTCTGGCATCAAGAGCCAACTCCATTCCTTTCCCATTTGATTTCTCTCTGACCATCTATAAAACAAGTGTTCTACATATTCTAACTAAGCTCGATGGCAATGTTTTAATTTCAAAACTTGAAATTCCTATAGGCAATGACACAGGTATTTTGTCAAAATAGAAAAAGGATGCAAGCTGAAAATTTACTGCATCTGGGCTATTGTGTCATCACTTGTAACCACATTGCCACTATATACCTACTGAGGCAACTGCCTCTTCCAAGCAATAGCTCTTTGTCTTTGAAGGATGTAAACCAAAAGAGATGGTATAATCTTGGAGCTGGAAGTGCTCTAATTTGTGTTTTCCTAGAGAAAGGTGGTGTTGATGGAAGAACTCTCAAAGAAATAAGGCATATGCTGTGTAGGGCCTTTTTACTATGGGAAATGCAGAATTTATCATAAATAATGTCAGAGAAAAGCTCTACTTGACTGACATTGTATTTGTGCTTACCTGTCTTTCTGTTGGGGAAAAAGGACATCCTGAACAAACTCCACAGATAGGTTTTATGGATCCCACCCCACCTCAGACCAAAGAGATCCAACAACAAGAACTACAAATCCCATAATGTCATCATCACTGAAGGGAGGATGCTGGGAACTGAGGGTGGAGTCAGGCAGCCAGGTTTGGTCTATCACCAGACATGTGGGCCTTGGGGGCTCTCTTGGCTTTTCACTGGCTTTCAGTGCACCATTGGTTCCAGCTCAGCAGAACTGGTAGGACACATTCACCAATTTATCTCTTCATTTTTTTCCTTAAGTTGTTCCTTTCATCATGTCCCCTCCTTTTTTGTAAATAAACCCTTTATTAACTTTTTTGTGTATGCCTGCAGTTGAGTCTTATTATAAGTCCCTTTTAAGCACACAGGTGAGGACCAGAGTCAGGCACCCCATTTTATATCGGGGTTGCCCTATAACAGTTCTCCAAATTATTATCACACACTAGAACAACTGGCCTCATCATCATATGGGTGAGGCACTTATGGTCAAATGGCTAAGTCAGATCATGAAAATGGTCTGAAAGCAGTAGGAAAAATATCCTTGAATATTTCTAGAAGAAGTGGTCAGACCCATTAAGTAAAATATTTTCACCTAATTTCCTCTGTAAGAGTAAAAACCTGGGGAAATGAGTTTGTATGTTAAAGAAGAGGTAGGTAAGATAGAAGGACAAAGGAATTTGTAAGAGGAGAAAGTCACAAAAATGGAAGAGAAACAACCAGATTTCTTAACTTAAGCTGGGATCACATTGACAAACTGGTCATCTTTGGTCACTCAATTTAGGCATTATTTTGAGATGCAAAAATATAATGATGTGAACTCTGTTGCTATTTAATGCTCTGCATTATGTTAATATGACATACATGTATTTCTTTGGAACTATTCTTGGCTAGAAGATTTAACCAGTAGAGTATTTAATTCTACTTCTTCATCTTAGGCAGTCATATTTCCATGTAGCTTTAAGACATTTTAATTGAATACCATCAAGTTATTTTTCACATTTTAAATTACTGATCTGTCTTTAAAGGTTTTTATTAGTGGCCATTTTTGCCTTTCTGGTGGGACTATATACATGCTTATAAGTTTTATTAATTTATGTATTTATTCTAATCTATTGTATAATTTGCATTTTGGGTTGGTGGTAGTAATTATACAAAACTTTTTTGTCAAAGAAACCCTTTCTTATAAACTGCATATGTGACAAAATCCTTAGAAATTTTCTACCAAGTTGTCTCTGATTTGGCCAACTTACTCCCCAAGAACCATTTGATAAGATGTAGTCAATTCTTATCCTAATTTCATGAGAGTTATGAAAGGTAGGATATGCTTTTAAAGAAAAAGTAAAGTATTAGCATCATTCTGAGTTCTTACCCTTTGCTAGGAAAATTCATTTCTTGATTCAAATGGAAGGGGAAAAATAGACTTTTTAAAACTTGAAAGCATCAATAGAGTTTGAAGCTATCAAAGTAAATAGACAAATAGAAATCCTATAAACTAAGGATCACCTAAAATAATATTTCACGTAAGTACAAAATGTCAGCACTAGACCAGAACGAAATTCGCATTTAAAATGGGTTTTTCTAGATTTCACAAGGAAGAAGTAGAAATAAGCATTCTGCGTTATTTGTGCCATCACATTGTTTTCCCCTATTCTTTAAATGCTATTCAGCCTCCTCATTCACGAAAGTCATACTAGCCAACTTCATACACCCAGAATCTTTTTGTGAAACCAAAACTCTATAGGAAAGGATTTAATTATACTAATCAATATCTAGATGGGAAATTAACTTCGCATATGATCACCACCTTAAATCTTACCTCTAAATTATATAACAGAATTTACCAACAGCTAAAGAAATGCATCCTATGAAGACAGCACACATCCAAATTCTGTAAGACCTATTCTAGCAAGAACACTAGCTATAATTTCCCACCTCTGTGCCTTTACCAATTCACCACTTTACCTCCAAGGACTTTTCTTTTACTGTTTTTCAAAGTTCAACACAAACTTACATCTCCTGTGAAGCTTTCCCTGGCTGTAATATCGTCTCTCTAGATGCCAACAGCAACATATATTATCCTGCCTTATAATACATCACTTCCTACTTCATCTTAAAATTAATTATGCTCATGTTTTATAAACTCTAATAAACCAAAAGTTTCTTGGCAATTGTATTATCTGTATTTTTAAAGTTATTTCCACGCCTAGGAGAGTACCAAGCTTGTAGTAAGGTTTTAATAAAATGTTTGTTGAAGAAACTAATTTAAATGAATATGAATTTAATAAGTGACAGAATGCAGTTCAAACAGATTAACTGTATCTTTGTGCCATTAATTTTTATATCTGCAAATAACTACATATTTTTATTTGATAAATTTGACATGTTAGATTTTATATTTTAAGGCATGCAGTGTTTTATCTTGATATATTTATATTTTGAAATATGATTGCCTTTGAAGTAATTTTCATCACATTATATCATCATATGTACTATTATACTATTATATGTATTCTTTATACCGGGCAAGAGATCTTCATTTTACTATGAGTTCCTAATCAAATGTGAAAATACTTATTTCAATCTCTAACAAACTATTTCTAGAACGCAGAGACAAGAGTATGCTGATTTTAGTTTCAAATAAAACTAAAGTTTGATATATTATTAACATATAGAGCAGTGAAGTTATATACAAATTATGTGATTTTGTAGTTCCTAGGTATCTATTCCTTATGAATTTCGATGCCTAAGAGCTGTGAAAGACCTGGTGAAAACTGCAGCAGCATATAACTCATAAAAGTAAAAAAGAAAAAAAGAAAAGTTCAAATGGAAAATGTTAAATTTGTCTATAAACCAGGAATATGATCCACACCTTGTTACCAAAAGTAAATCATATATCAACTGAACTATCAATGTTTTTGTATCAAGAGCTCAGCATTAGGGAACTGCTGAGATGTAGAAAAAGTGATAGGATGTAAACCCCTGTCGTAATTTAAGATATGTCAAAAAATGTAGTTACCTTCAAAAGATATAAAGCCTACTACCAATATCTGCTGAAATCAGCTTATAATTGCCATGAGTTCTGGGGGGCTGCTAAAGACAGCAGCTGGCTTCTGGGGATTTTAAAATCTAAAATCTAAAATCTCAGTCTTCATTTTAAAGAGGTTAGGACCAATCACTGCTCTCAAACTCTATAGTAATTCTTGTTTTACCTCCTGACTGATAGAAATCTTGATTTTTTTTAAAGATTTATTTATTTATGCATACAATCTGGGGTACAGGCCAGAGGCATGGGGCAGCGAGAGGGTTCACCAGAGACAGAATGGGGAGCAGAACAGGCAGATTGGCAGAAATACACTGCTGAGGGGAGCAGCGAGCGAGGCAGGAGAGATCTGCCACACCAAGAAACCTTGATTTTGATCCTCAGTTTTCTGCCTATCAGAAGGAAACTTCCACTAGTCTGCTATGGATTTTCCGTCATTGCCAGCCTCTTCCTTCGCCATATATGTGTAAGTTTACCCTACATAAAGTCACAAGAGAAGCTGAATTTTGCTTCAGCCTGAGTCAAATTTCTTCCCAACAGACAATTTCAACCTAGTGCTACTCATCAGAGAATAACGATTGTGTCGTAGTGGTCACAGATATCATCTGATTAATGGCATAACCTGGTCTACTCAACTCAAATTGTATCACTTATGCTAATCTGCTACAGTTTTCCAGTTCCTGTCTGAAATATTCCCTTGCCTCCTGGAAGGGGGATGTGCTGTTTGCTCAGAGATGACACAATCACATCTCCTTTTCTCCTGGTGAAGTATTTAAGATGACCTTGCTATAATCTGCAAATAAATTATTTGCTCTTCTAACAGCCCAAAATTGTCCAGACAAGCTTAAGTAGCAATAAATTTCATAAATTATTACAGGTCAGAAAGTGCTCCTGAGTGACTCCAGTTAGCAGCAGCCCATGGAAAATCCTCTATGACTCTTTTTCCTGCTTTCTGAGCTTTCCTCTGTCCATGCAGGGCAGGACAGTTCACACAAAGCTGAGTTATCAAATCTTACTTTCATGCATCTGCTCTCAGAAGCATGCAAGTAATAAAGTATTTCATGTATTCAGCAGACAAATTGACCATGGGGTGCTCTCCATTAAAAGGATAACAAAAAATAGTACTTTGTTTTTCTTACACAAATGGCCAGCTGAGATTCATTTAGTTTTCGTTTTCAAAATAAGACAGTAATTTCTGGTGTGACCCAAATGCACCACAAAATACAATACTCATGCCACACATACATTTTGAGAGAAAAATATTTTATCCTTTCAATAAAGAAGACTGCATTAAAAGACCTATGGCTTCACAAGATATAATTCAGCTTTTGCGCCTTTGCACCTAGGACAGCTTCTTATTAATTTCCTTCTCGGTTTAAATGTTCACTTCTTGTCAACAGCCTTTGCTAATATACCTGGTCAAAACCACTTTGGCCTCTATGTATGACCCTTCTGAATTTCATTTTATGAATCACTTCGATTTCTTCTAGCAAAAGCAAATTTACTATCAAGTATTCTCGAAGTCAGAGCCTTATGCAAAACAGAGCTTCTGATGGTTCAATTACCTGATCAATTGATATTAGTGAGTTTTTCTGCGTTCCACTCTCAGGAGATGAAAGTTGTTATTAAAGAATAATATATGAAGTTCAAGGTAGCTTAGGACCCAACAGAGAGTATAATAAACACTTCCCAAGGTCTGAGAAGCAGGTTCTCTACCCTGACTAAAACAAATGCCGTCACAGAAACTACTCTCAGAAAGCTGGTCGGCTTTCAGAGACTCTCTTTAAAGAAAAAGAAATTGTCAGTCCTTTGAAAATGGTAATAGACTAATGTACGGAGAATTGCATGACTGTCATAATCAGCACTTGCCTCAATAATATCTATATCTCTGAAGTGATATTCCATTGGTTTACAATACTATGTAAGTTTCAGGAATATAGTTTCACACCTTGATGAATACAAATTTACACCACACCCTTCACCAAATTCTAGTACCATTCACCACTATCAAATTGACCCCATTTCCCTGTTCCTCCCACCTCTCTTCTGCTCTGGTAACCACCACTTTGTTGATAGAGTCTAAGAATTGGGGTTTTTTGCTGTTGTGTGTTGTTAATTCATTTGCTTTGTCTCTTTATATTTTACATTAGTGAAATCACTCAGTTTTTGTCTTTCTCTTTCTGACATTTCACTTAATTACCTCACGTTCCATCCATGTGATCACAAAAGGCAAGATTTCATTCACAGATAAACAGCATTCCATTGAGTCATCCATCAGTGAGCATTTACGTTGTTTACATGTTTTGGCTATTACGAGTAGTGCACAAGTTTTCTCCCATAGACAGTAAATATCCATAATACATAGATACGAAAACAGACATGTGTTTGGAATATACAAGACATTTTTTACAATTCAGTGATAAGAGAAACAATCTAATGAAAAATGCATAAAATATTTCAACACACAATTCACAATAGAAAATACATAGAGCCAATAAATGCATGGTCAGATACTCACAATCAGCTGTCTTTAGACAGCTATAAATTAAAATTACATCCTTTTGAATGGCTACAATTACAAATATGGGTAAAAACAAGTATTGGTAAAGATGTGTAACAATTGTAACTTTCATGAATTATTGTTGTTAGTTATATAATTTTACTGCCTTTTTTTTTTGGGGGGGGGGACAGATTTTTTTCTTACAAAGTTAAGTGTGTCCTTACCATGATCTAACAATTCCATCCTTAGTTACTACAGAAAGGAAATGAAAACATGTTCACAAGAGACTTGGACATGGATGTTCATAGAGGCTATATTCACAGTAACTTAAATACTGGGAATAACTCCTGTGTCCATCAATTGGTTAACAGATAAACAAAAACAAGTTATGGTATGTCTATACATTAGTATGCTGTTCAGCAATTAAAGACATTCCCAGTAAACATAATTGCATGTATTATTCTCAAAACATTCTGAGCAAAAGAATCCAAACATGCACATACACACACACACACACTAAGTATCCTGTATGATCTAATTTACAGAAGCCATAGAAAAGACAAATTAAAGCTGTTTTACAGAAAGCAGATCACTGACTGCCTGGGTGAAAGGATACGAAGATTGACTTGTTAGAGGCATGAGTGAATATTTTGGTGATAAAATTGTTCTTTATCTTGACTGTGGTGGTAGATAAACCAGGGTATATATTTATCAAACTCATCAAATTGTACAATTAAAATGGGTACACTTTTCTGTTTTTGAGTTATACCTCAATAAAGTTGCTTCAAAAGAAATGGGATGTGAGTGGAAGCTCTTTGTTAACAATTAGAAGCTATTTCTCTGCCTATGGAACGAGTAAGAATGTTTGTGCAGTTTAGGAGTTTTCTGCTTAAAGCTACTGACATGTACCTTTTTGACTGTTTTGAAAAAAGACAATATCCCAGTATTCTCTTCCTCATGGAAAATAACAGTATTCTTCAAGTCATAATTTCCCCATTTAAAAGACATATACCACCATTCCCAAGTTCAAGTCATCTAGCTTTTTAAAGGCATGTATTTCAGTCTACCAAAAATGTGATGGTGCTTTAAAATAAAGAGAAAAAACAATGTATGCATTACAGTGTCGGATTCATGGAAGGAGCTCAGGAAATTCGTGCTTGAGTAAATTGAATGGTTTACAAAGATGCATGTTTGCATTAATCACAACATTGACATTAACCGTGTTCCCTGAAAAGCAGTTAATATTTGGTCCAAAGTCCAACCCTCTGCCTTTGAAAAGAACTGATGAGGGATTTGGCAGCAGGAGAAAAGTCTGGCAAAGAAATTTGGGAATGGTAAGCATTTGCTATACGATACTATACGATAATATTAAAATTTTGGAGCTTAAATAGATAAAAGTGGTGACATAAAACAATATAAAAGCTGGTTGGGATGACTTAGTGGTTTTAGGTATATGTGATGAGCAATACTCTTTGAGCTGTGGTGTTTTAAATTTCAAAATAATATTTTGGAAGGTCTGATCCAATTCCCTTAACTCAGATAATAAAATCAAGAAAGAAACATGTTTTGGGTTTCTCTATGAGTCTAGACTAGAAACCACATTTTCCAATGCTTAGTTCAATGATTTTTCTATATTGCTATGCTGCCTCCTAAATGTATCTTTAAAAGAAAGTGATACAGATTTGATAGAGATTACTCTCCAACTTAGAAAAAGAATATATACATTTAAAAGTAATGTTTTTGGTGGCAGTAGCACAAATTTCAAGATGAAAGTCTTTCACTGGCTATAAATAAAGTCTATTTTATTATTATAGAGTGAAAAATCACTAAAGAAATTTCTCCATTAAACCTAACATTTAAAAACAGTATGAAGCCACCTCGTATGCTAGAAAACAACATTTTTCGATACAATGTGATAGACAGAAATACAACTAGAAGCATCAATACTTTATACCTGAGCTGCAATCCCCCAAAAGCAGGTAATGTGAATTATTTAAAGGTGATTTTGATCTGACAAAAATCCCCCAGCATCATTTGCCTTTGGGAATGCAGAAATTTTACCTTGTGATTATTTCATTGGTCTTTTTGTTTTATAGTTATGGTCTTTTTGGCCAGTTTGTTGTTACAATTGCACAATTTAGGCATGTGTCCTCAAATCTAACTTGTGTAGGAATGTTCTTCTTACTGCTTAAAAATTATTGTTTTTTTTTCATTCAATACATGCTAAAAATTAATGAGAGCAGAATAAAAATGGGAGATTCAACTATTACTCAACTGGGACAAATTTGAAACACGTAATATGGAATAAATCATACAGGAATTCTCGTAATTTCCTGTTATTTTAAACCAATGATCCATATGCATATCATTTTCTTTTCTTCAAAAAAAATACCGTAGCTACTATATACAGTGGTCATTAACAAGTGCTCCAATGTTGTGTTTTATTCTGAAAAAGAAAGATTTATGATAGATTGAAAAATGTTTTGTAGAAATGCATTAGGAAAAGATGAATATCTGAATCCTTCTCAATGTTGTTATTTATCTAAGGGGGAAATGTTCATTTTTAGGTAAGAGGACTTTAAGGAGGAAAGTGTGTAAGATGAGAGTAGTAAAGAGAGAGATTTGAAGTGTGTAAGTGCATAACTCACAGGTACGTCTACAAAAGGATTTAAGGTCTCAAACAACTGGGCACCAAATAGAGAAATAAGAGGCTGGGGTCTTGTGAAGGGGGTTCAGTAGATAATGTTTACCTTTTCAGAAAAATAACTCCCCCCTTTTGTCTGCTTGAAATTTTTTAGAATTCCATTTTCTTTTCCAAATGTTAACATAGTACTGAAATCCTGAATCCTAGTGGCTATTTCTAAATTGCAAAATTTTAACTTGACATTTACATTCTCTTCCTCCAAATAAAGGAAAATCCCTAACTGAGGCACAAGCTTGAAGTATTTATTCGTTTTTAAAATGTTATCAACACCCTGCTTCTTTCCCTTGTAATTTGATAGGATGTGAATCCCACTTGAGAGAACCTTCACCAAACCAGTAAATGTGTGATCCTGGCACTTCAGTGTGACTCACTGAATCTTTTCTAAAACAAGAGGAGTCTGTATGGTGGCCTCAAGAAAATCTATATCAAGATTTTAAAGGATGACCCTAATTACTGAAAGGACTATTCAATCATGTAAAGTTTAGAAACATTTTGAACATTATGCATAAGGTCTGGGAGTAGTTAACATAGATGTTCAACATTGTGAAGAAGGGAAAGCAGATACCACGACTACTGAGTATGTTCTCCAGTTGGACTATGTTCTTTCACTAAGTTAGCATCCATGTGCATTACTTTAATATTTGAAAACCCCCCTTTCTAGCTATTGCAAGATTTTGTCAAAACTATGGTAACAGTTGTAAAATGATTTTCTCTCTTTTGCATAAAGCACTGCCTTCAAATAAGAACAATCACTGCAAAATATTTTTATTTATCAATTAATTTTCTGAGGGTGACAGAAGAAACAGAAATGTCGTAATTCAGATCCTTAAAGGAGCCCCAGGAAGACCTGTTTAAGGAGACCACCAACTCCAAATGCCATGCTCCTCCCAGAGGATGGTTGGCATGCCTGGAATTTTTCTGTCTAGTGAGGGGACTGGGGGAGGGGAGTGAGGGGGAACAGAGAGGAGAAGCAGAGGACAAAGCAAATTACAGTCCGCATATCTATTCAGTACCACATTGTGATACCTCAGTCTTATGCCCCATGGGGTTTAACTTTTACTTTAAATAAATCTCATTCTGTCCCATTTTTGATGTGGAGCCAATCTACTGAAGGGAACAACGCCTTGTTAACTGACTGGGGTCTGCAAGGGAGAATTTAAAGCATGCTTAGGGAGAGGCACAAAGTTTCAGAAAAATAAGATAGCATCTTAAAGGGTAAATGTAATCACAAAATATAAGCTGGAAGAATAGAAAAGTGTCACAGTGGTTTTAGAAAAGTGGTTCAGGACCAAGGTTAAGACCAAGGCACCTGAACTGAGGGTCACTTAAGCTCTCTGGAGCAACAGCAAGTGTAACAGCTCACAGCAGTCATGACAGATTAGATATCACCTAATACCAGTTCTGTGTCCTGATTTTCAAATGAACTTTAAGGACTTTAAAACTGTATGTGTACGTGATATCTTATAAAAAGCTGAATTGAGTAGAAGGATATTACCCTATTAGTTTATTAATCAAGAAATATTTTTGGAGCCACTTAAATGAGACTATGAATCTACAAGGGATTATATGAGAAAATGTTCATGGAAAACTCTTATGAACAATAAAACAGACATCACCAAATGTTAAATGCTTGTGGATATGTCTATATTGATAGTTTAGGAATTATTTGACAAAAATATGGTATAAGACTGAGCATGAAAGACTTTATAAAGAAGAGCTTTCCATTTATTTTGATGAAGGAGACAATAATTCATTCTATAAATATATACTTATATAGATCATAATCTGTTATGATTTAAAGTAAAGGGATCCGAGTATCAACTTAGAACTCTGACTGGAAAAGGAGAAAGAACATGCAGTGAAAGTATTTTGTATTAAAGGTGGCTGTTAAACACAACAATTCAAACCATGGAATTTTACATGGAAATTTTTTTAAAATTATACTCCCATAGAAAATTTAAAACCCAGCACTAGAAACTACAAGACTATTATCAGAGAAATATGTGATCACTCTGAACTTGAATATGCCCGATAGAAATGAAAGGACAAAATAATCAAAGGAGAACAAATTTCCTTAGAACATAAATAACTGATAAAAGATTCTTCTGAAAGTTGAGAGAAACAGCAAAATTTGGAAGGTGATGAATGAAAGCACTCTAAGGCAACAAAACTTCTTTCTCCCTCATTTTCATACAAATATAGGTGAAAAAACTATAAATGCCCCAAAACATCAATTATGAACATATTATATATTATTAATTCATTGATTACAAATAACTGGCATCATGGTGATAGCAAACGTTGGGGAGGATTCATGAAAAAATAGCATTTCCCATTTGGAGTATATGATACAACTATTGATTTCAGTTCCTTTGTATGCCTACTTTTTAGCTAACTCAAAAAATAGCTTTTGATATTTCTTTGAATTTGAGAAATGAGTACTGTACAATGGGTTAAAACTCAATAGAACCTAGTTCCCTACCCACACCCACTAGAATATAACTTGAAGAAGGTCCTATCAGCTCATGGAACTTTAGTTTCTTCTTCCATACCGCAAGTGAGGAGGGGAATAGAAAACTGATAGACTCTAGAAATTCCATAGTTTTCATGTCACTTACTAACTACTTGGTTATATACCATTTTGAATTATTCAGTAGTCGTCTCAGCTAGATTTTTAAGTGCCCTAGATATATTTCCTGTTACCTAGCACGGTGTTGAGTGAAAACTAGATGCTTTAAAAAGCACTCCTTGCTGGACTGAATATTTACAGGAAAAATATTGGAGGCATATACACTTACTTGAATATTCTTTACTCTAGAATTTCTTTCTATCAGCACTGTGAAAGTGGGTGGACGAAGTTTGTTTGAAAAGATAGGCTTTTCACTAACAGTTTCAAATACATCGTCTTACAATTGTTACATTATCTATAACCTAGAGAACTTGTTCACGCATAATTTTTTTACACATCTGAAAGTAAAATGAGTTAATGTGTGACCTACCTACAGAAATAGCAGAAAGTCATTTCAAGACAGCCTGGGAAAGGTGGAAAACTTTTAAACCACATTCCTATTTCTCTGGTATATTTCTGTAACTCTGAATCTTTTCTGATCAATTCTAATAGCATATATTATATGAAGAGAAAACATGTATACTGCACAATTAGCTTCTTTCTTGACCCTGAACAAGTGAGTCTATGAAATTTTATTACTACATTTCATAAGTTCTTTATTGAGGCTGAGCGGTGATACTGACTGTGATATAGGTATCAGCTAATGAACTTCAAATGCCACAGAAATAGTTACAAGGAAAATATGTTTAAAAATACTAAGAAGTTTAGTAGGGTCATCAGAAACATATGGTATTTTCTAAAGTTTTCCTGGCTGCAGCAGGAGTTCTGTGGATTCATTATGGAAAGAAAAATGATGAAGGTAAAATATGAGTGAGAAGTAACCTTTATCTTGTGAACCTTTTCCCTCTCATCCCATCTGCCTCAATCACATCACACTTGGATGTGTTGAAACTATGCTACAGAGGTCACATTTATTTTTGAAGTACAATAAACAAGGTTATATCTCTTGAAAAAAATGCAACAGACTGTACTAACACCAAAGAGTCAAACAGCAGCTTCACCTATTAATGCTGATTTTCTGTAAAATACATATGAAAGTATGAGTTGAAAATAGAACGGGTTTACTGTCAAATTGGAAGGTTGGTTAAAGTCATCAGAAGATATGTATGATAAAAGAATGAGTACTTTTCATTTATTACGAAGTCATAGTACACATAAAGTGTTCTCAGGGGGCAAGGGACCATTATTTTCATTTGGGAAAAATAAGATGTATGTTTTTTCTCAGGAGTCACTTTCTCTTCTCAGAAGACAACACACTTCCTTTCCTGCAGGGTATCATACAGATCCAAGTACTTTCCAGTTTTGGGGGGTCTTTCTAAATTAAATTTACTAGACTCCTCTACCTACCGATGGATATATACTTTTATATATGCCACTGCAGAAAATAAAGAATAAGGGACATGCAAAATGATCAAATCAGTGTTTACAAAATTTGATGCTTTTTACTAAAAACTCTAGTCAATAATTTCAGTTAAACTAAAACATACTTTTAAAGCACACAGAGTCTCAAAAGAGTTTAGCCTTTTTTTTATTATTATTCAACAGATACAGGGGTGCAGGCTTAGTCACTAAGACTAAGAGACAGATCTAAAGGACTTCAGAGGATTGGCCACTTTTGAATTACATAGTAGTGACCAATCATTTCATGTCCATTTTTAGTCCATGTAATAACATTGGATTACAATATAAAAAGTATCTTTAAGAGTCTTCCATTTGTTTATTTGTCGTTAAGTCTACATTCCCCTAGCATTGTTAGGTTTTAAACACATACCTTTTAAAAAAGGGAAACAAATAATTTATCTGCGCAAATTCCTTACCTTTTTACTCCAGTAATCTTAAATCCTTACCTAGAAGCTCCTACACAATCTACCATGCCTCCTCCCTGCCTAAGTCGGTAATTCTTATTCTTCAAATCTACCAAGTGCACATAGCTCAAGGCTTTTGTAATTATTATTCCTTTTGCCTGTCATACTTTTCTCCTTAATAGCAAAGGATTACGTTCCTCACTTTTTTGAGAATTCTGCTCAAACGTCACCTTAATGAAAAGTCTTTATTAAAATTCATAAATTAGCACTCCCCCTGAATCACTGCCACCTTATAAAATTTCACCTCCTTCATAATATTTACCACAATGTACCAACATTATTTAATTATATATTTACTTATGTATATACTTATATTCACCTTGCTATATCTATTATTTGTCTCACTCCATTAGAATGGAAATTCCGTGAGGGCACAGGATTTGTCTTTTGTAGCCTATAAAACTGATTTGGTATTTAATAATAACTAGTGGAACAAAAGGAGACTTCATAGCTTCAGATGTGGCCCCACTGTCCTTGTAGTCAGATATTATGATTAGAAAACACTGTAATACTAATTTAAACCTTGGTTTCTTCTACGGATCTTTCCTACCTATGAAATTGATCCTACTTTCTAAATCACAAAGAACAAGTTTAAATATCCCTCACTCTCAAACAACCCTTCCAAGATTTGAAGAAAATTGCAAGTCATTCTGAGTTAATAATATCAGCTCTGCTAGTGATTCTCCAAATGATGTGAATTCTAACATCTCATTCATCAACTCTGTCACCTCCCCCTAGATATATTCTAGTTCACTATTTTTCATACTGCAGGTCATAATCCTAGAGTGGATCATGGATTAGATATATTGGCTCAGTTTGAGGAGGAAGGACAGGGCAATAGCTACAGGAACTCCACATCTACTGTGGAGTCAATGATCTTGGCTCACAGAAGTTCACTCACTCATTATTAAACACATAATTTTAAATCTTTTGATCTCCGCTTCCTTATTTTTAAAATAAAGATAATGAAATTAGTATCTACTTCATAAGGATATTTTGAGGATTAGTACTCAAACATTGAGTACTGTGTTCTCCAAAATCAGATGCCCTGTGGCAGGAGGGAGGAAGGGAGGGAGGGAGGGAGGGAGAGAGACAGGGCGGAAGAGAGAGAGAGAGGGCGGGAGAGAGAGAGAGAGAGGGCGGGGGGGGGGGGGGGGGGGAGAGAGAGAGAGAGAGAGAGAGAGAGAGAGAGAGAGAGAGATGATGTGTCTTTCACAGAGAGCAGTCTTTAGACCATGCCTTACTTCTCTATACTCAAGGAGCAAAGGGGAGAAAAACTGGTGCTCTCTCACCTCAGAAGGGAATGACCAGTTCTCCTTATCACCCCAATATCATGGAAGCAGGAGAAGCCAAGCTATGTAAAAATGAAAGTCTTTGTCGTTGAGAATGAAACATTTGGAGAACATTTTGTCATCAAGTCTGCTTGAAATTACCTTGCATGGTCTTAAGAATTTAGTTGTAATATCACACGTATTGCTAATGATGTCTGTTGAGGTCACAAAGCAGTACATGTAGGGGGAAAAATATCAAGTAAATACAATAATAGTCCCAACAGGGTTTTACAGTGATGGACTCCAGTTTCTAGAGTTCAGGGCCCTGAAGTTGCATGTTAAATAACTTTTCTTCCTTTAGATGGATTTTTGAAGAAGACTCACTACCCCAACCCATCATTACCCTCTTCCACATTCCCAAGCCATCAAAGTAGCAATCAATTATCTACCTTACATGAACTTAAATTTATCAGAGAACTATGCACTAGATTTGCATAGACACCAGTTTTTGACTTGGAGTTGTACATTTTATTTATTTATTTTTTAAAGATTTATTTATTTATGCATACAAGCTGGGGTACAGGCCAGAGGCGTGGGGCAGCGAGAGGGTTCACCAGAGACAGAGTGGGGAGCAGAACAGGCAGATCAGAAATACACTGCTGAGGGGAGCAGCAGGGGAGGCAGAAGAGGTCTGCCACACCATGTGGGATTCTCCCCGGCTGGGTGTCGAACTCGCATCGTGCACTGCCGACAGCTCCACAGTGCAGCGCTCAACCGCTGCACCACCAGGGAGGCCCAGAGTTGTACATTTTAAATTAATTCTAGTCTATTCCCTCAATTGAGGGCCCATTCTTCTTTTTTTTTTAAGATTTATTTATTTATGCATACAAGAACTGGGGTGTGGGCCAGAGGTGTGGGTTGATGAGAGGATTCCCCAGAGACAGAGTGGGGAGCAGAACAGGTGGATCTACTGAAGTACACTGCTGAGGGGAGCAGTGGGCAAGGCAGGAGAGGTCGGCTGCACCATGTGTGAAGCTCCCTGGCCAGCGATCAAACTCATGCTGCAGTGACTGCGGATAGCTTCGTAGTGCTGATACTTAACCTGTTGCACCACCAGGGAGGCTGCATTGAGGTCCTTTCACAGCTGCCAAGCTAAATTTGTATGAAGCTTTATAAACTGAATTCTGACAGTGTATCTGAGATCAGTACTCCTGGGAAAAATAATGAGAAAGTCTCTCCCTGGTGCCCAGAGATGTACAGCCTGTTGATGAAAAAGTATTTCCCATGTGCTCTGAAGGCTGAACCCCCTCTCACCCCAAACTTGATTTTCACAAAGAGCAACTCACAGAAAAATGCTGGAACTACTACCATCAATATCATTTTCTTAGAGTCCTGGTTGACCTTACTTTCATTCACTACTTTACTACATTTTGATTATCAAAGAGCATTTCATTTGACTGCTTCTATTGGCATTATTGCATTTAATTCTTCCACTAGATCCTTGGTCTAAACTGCATTCTTTTGGAGATGTCCTGACTGGTTATCCCAGCTCAGGCCTCTCCTTCATTCTCTACAAGTTATACAGCATTGCCAAACTAATCAGCTGCTGATTACACTCCAGTGAAGGACAGCCTTCAAAAACGCCCCTTTGCTGACTGGGGCATTCTATTACCTGGCATCAAACAATTATATTCCCCACTATCTTTTATCTCCTCATCCATTCAGATCAGTTTCTGATACACGAATTTCATGTTTTTGTTCACGTTGCTTCCTTCACCTAAATCCCTTCAGCTTCCCCACAAAACACATTGGGTCTAATTTCTACAGATCGCTCTAATGGCATCTTTTCCACAAATCTTTCTTTGCTATTAACTCCGCAGACTTGAAGTTAACTCTCCCCTTGTCCCAGCAATTTACTTTAACGCTCTTAAAAACACTTTTCTTAGGTTTAACCTTAATTGAAACGATAGGAACACACACGCGCCTCTTTTATCAATGGAAAATGTTTTGGGAGAAGGAACTGGTGCTTAACTTGATGACCTTCACTGTGTGTAATACAGGCTCTGCGACATGAGAGGTCCTTTGCCCAATAAATAAATGATGATGGCTTTTATCCTTTGGACGCCAGACTGTGAGCTGCCTGAGGGCAGGCGGGACACATCTCTATCGATCCTCTTTAGTGACCAGCTGCCTAATAGTGAGCCTGGAACAAAGTAATGTTTAATCCATGTTTGCTGGCTCAAGAAAAACAAAAACTATAACCACACCCAGTGGCCTTTTTCTAGAATTACTAAAAATAGTATGCTCAGCAAACAGAATTTCACCTCTCAGTCTTCATTACATCATTTAAGCAAAAGGAAAACCAGCCACACAAGAAAAAGGCTCCAAACAACTTTCTTCACATAGAAAATCTCTGCTCTTTCTTTTAAAGTCTCCAGAAAATGCCAGGGGCATTTTCTATCCATCCCTCTTCAGGATAGCTTGGATGCACACACTTTGATAAACTTCTTAACCTATCATAGACATATTTGCAAGTAATACAATGGCCACTAGCAAAAGAGGGAAAGGTAAACAAAACAGGAAATGAGGTAAACTTTTCAAAGCTCTGGCTCCTTCCCAGGGGCTGAGGAAGGACCCTGACCCCACAAAAAAGAGTCAAAGGCTCTTGCTGCTACCATGTGTCCCTCCGACATTACATATTCTATTATTTGCTACTGAATTTTCCTAGGCTGCAGTATTTATGCCTTAACAACAACAACAACAACAAGAATCAATTCTTTCCCTTTTATTGGAAAATTATGTACAACAAATTGTAGCTATAACCTGATCTACAAGGCTTAATATAGGCAGTTTTGATTTACTGGCCCATTCATAATGTGCTGATGATTAGCCTCCCTGGAAACAAACCACTCACTTGTCTAAGTGAGAGCAAGGTGTTTGTTTTTAATCTGTCCAAAATCATCCTATGGACAAATGCATTATTGAAGAATTATATTTTAATTTATCTTCATGCCATGCTTTTGATGGACATTTGAATTAACACAATATGATTATGCTTCTTTACACTAGTATCTATTCAAATTGGAAATTACCTGCACATACAGTCTCAGATGGTGGTCAAAAATTGTAAAAAGAAGTAAGAATAGGACTCCTTAATATCACACAGCCCTGCTGTTCATCAATGAGGCTTTTTCTGTTCTAATGCTTTTGTCATGTATATGAAAGTCATTATGTAGTTTAGAAAACAGAAGATGAAGTGAAAGAGGAAGATCAGGGACCTAGGATGCATTAATATTCCACCGGCATCAAAGATATTTCCCTCGAGGGGCTCCTACAGGCCACGCTGTTATTACAGTGCCTATCCATTATCTTGTGCTGTTCTTGGTATTAAGACAGTAATGGAGAGAATAGGATTATGTGCAGATGATAGGAAATGTGAAGGCAATTCAGCAAGATAGGAAATGAATGGAGACATGATTCTTTCATCGAAGCCAGGGATGGTTTAGCATAGGGTAAGAGAGAAGATAAATGAAGCAAAATGAAATCTTTACAGGTTAGCAGGGGTAAAATCAGTGTTTTCATATAATCTTATGAGTTTAACCTTCTTGAAAGAAAAATGCCATAGCATCTTTCTTTAAGTCCAACTACATGTGCCTGAAGAGATGATGTTTTTGTTCTAAAAATTCACTTGTTGTAAAAGCTGTCCGCGCTTACATGGTCAGAAGGTGGCCTTAAGGAGAGGCCTAACCTTTTAATTCACTCCCACTGCTGAAAAATCTGGAATGTTATTTCAGATTCCCCTGTGGAAATGACGAACCTAGCGACTCTCCTGACCCACCCCTGGCCAAACAATGCCTGGTAATCAAGAGTGCAATAAACTAAGCACCAGACAGGAGAGTTTCATTATGAAAAATGCTTCATCTAGATTTTCAGAGCCCCAATTTTCTTTGACACTAACCCTCCCTGTCTGTCCATACACACAGAGAAAGCACACAGAGGTAATCACCCAGACAGACTTTGAAAATAGGAAAGAAAGGCCCTGGCTTTTTTAAAAGATCACCTACATTAGATGCCCAAGGCTAATGTGTCTCAAAGGTTGGCATTTTGTGATGATGGTGGGGAATAAGAGCAGCAGCTTATATTTGTGGACAGGGCACTGGCATAAATAAATGTTTCTGTTTATATATAAAAAAGAACATTTAATTAAATGAAGGCACACTCATCTGCAGGCAATATGACAAGGCCAGAGAGAGTGCTTTCTGTGTTCACATGCTCCGCTTACTCTTCAAACACTGAATTTGATCCTGACTGAAATTGGAGAGAAATTTAGCCAAACTGAGATCAACATACAATAACATCCTCTAACTCAAAGAGTTACCAAGGGAAATCAAAGAGGAAATATTAGAAGAAATCAGCATGTAGATACACTGTATCTATGAGCTTGTCTAAGAACGTAAAAGCTGGGATATCCAGGCTGCATAGAAAATGTAAATTAATATACCCTGCATGGAATTGCACTGCAGCCAACACAACTTAGTTCAATATTCATTCTTTCTAAATAAAGTTGAGAACTAGTTCAAAAAATTATATATATACATATATATATAATATTTTAAAATGCACACTATTGTGGGAAAAAGGAGGAAGAAATATATAAATATATATAAATGTGATTTATATATATTTATATATATGTAATTTATATATATTTATATAAATATATAAATTTTCATCCAAAACATGGGCCTGTACAGGGGAAAAGCATATATAAAGAAAAGGTAATCAAGACCTTGGACAGCTTTTGGACCTTTTCCTACCCTTCCCCCAGTTCTTTCTGGGCTCTGTGGTGTGCCTTCTGGTTCTCTGGTTTAAAAATGGCTCCATACTGCTCTCTGCTGCTGGTTTATAATTTTCAATCGGAAAGCTCAAAGCAATTCCTAGTGCACAGATTGTATGTTACATTCTGATTGGAGCTCACGCTTAATAGGACTGTTCTAATTTAAAACAAAGCAGATTAGTATTTTGTAGACCTAAACAGCCAAACTCAGCTTCCTGGATACATTTTATCCTCCAAATTATCTGGACTCTTTGACCTCAAGAAGATCTCATTCTAGCTTCAAGAATCTTTTAAATCTAAAAGATTGCCCTCTTAAGAAAAAGGATGTGTTACTGGGAAATCTCATTCTAGATCCATATCTCTAAGAAAGTGAGGTGGAAATGAGAAGACATTTTGGAGATGGATGTGGAGACTAATTAATATCACTTCTTAATATCCACATCACACTGACCTCAATTCAAACAAGGAAATTAATAAAATAATGTATGTGTGATACAGTCCAGTACAAGGTACACAATTAATATAAATGAGGCTTAAATCAAATCTAAGCAATTGAAATATCAGATACCAAAGTGCAATTTGGGGAAAAAAAATTACCTCAGAAAAACATATCTCAAACATTGAAACAGTCTAAGTGTATTTTAATCTTCTTTGAAAACGCTGGGGGGAAAAGTGATTTGCTTATTTTAATATGATATACCAGGATGTTAGGATTTTACTAAAAATTATACTGGGGTCTTATTCAATGATAATTTATTTTCTCCTTTAGAAATAAAGATGATTATGAAAGACAGTTAACAGCTGTAATTGGATGTTGTAACGTGTGGCTACACCACCTTATGATTTAATCCATGAGCATATGGTCAATTGTGTGACCCTGCTTGACAGACAGGAAGCTGTTAGAACCCATGTCATTAGTTTGAAATGCATCTAAAATATACCAGCCCATTACCCTGCTCAAAAGGAACATAAGAAAGCAAATGTAAAAGGAAATGAGAATACATAAAATCGGTGAGTTTCATAGAGACTCTGTTGTATAGATGCCCCAGAGGATCAGGATGGGTTTCCATATAAAATCTGATCTGAATGTCGAGACTGTTAGTATCATATCCACATCAAGACAGTCTGAAAAGTTTTATTTATAGAATGAAATTTTCTGGAGAAAGTAGACAGGTCCAAAAAGACTTGACCAAGCAGGGGGGAAAAAACATCTGGCTTGGGGATTTTATGGCATTTAGGAGGTGGGATCAGGCTGAGTTTTCCAAGTACAAGGTTTGAACTTCCCAGAGGCACCAAAGGAGAAGCACCTGGGATTTTGTATCAGCATGTCCAAATACGGAGCAGATAAAGAAAGAGGGCAAAATGAAGTCTAAAAACTATCAGCAGCCAAGCATTAAAAAAAAAAAAAGAACTAAGTTACTTTATTACAAAGACATTCAATTTATATTAGCAACAATTCTGAATATTTCCATGATGGTGAAAAGCTCTCTAAGCACCATCCAGTCAATAGTGAAGGAAGGTACTTCTCTGAACTCAAATCTCTAGATCTCTAAATTTAGGTAATATCTGAAAGGTAGTAAAAGTTCATTCTACTAACAACTGAGGACTTCGGATCCTAGTTTTTAAAGTGAGAAAACAGAAAGATGGAAAGAGAGCAATTTTTTATTTTATGAACACCTTGATCCAAGGGGTTCTGCTCAATAAGCATGTATTGAAGTGTCTGGCTGTCTCAGGTGAAGCTGATGAGTAATACACCGGCCCTGTCCTCAAGGAGTTTTCAGTCTACAAGCGGAGAGTACATTCATAAATAAATAATTTCATTATTGGCAGTGTTAAAGTACATATAAAGGATAGAAGGAGCAAAGAGAGTTATTAACTCTGTCTTGAAAGCTACAGAAATAAGAGAAAATTTCAGAAAGGAAGATTTTCAGTGATGAATGGAAGATTACCAGGCAAATAAGAAAGCAAAGGGGATCTGAGGCTAAGAGAAACACCATGGTACAATAATGAAGGCATAAAATACTTTGGCATTTTCAGGTCACTATAGGTAGCTTGATATCACTGATACATAAAATATAAGGAAGGTAGTAAGCAAAGATGAGATTTAAGAGGCAGGCAAAGGCCAGAGCAAGGAAGAACTGGCCTTCCTAAGAAAATATTTGCCCTTTATCTACTAGTTCAACAGCTTTCAACTGCTTTGAAACTCGTTCCTAGCAGTACAAAATAAATTAAAAAGACAATCCCCGATATCAAAGAATTTCCTAAATTATTTATGGTATTAATGTCATGTGCATATTTCCTAAGGCACAGTAAAAATCTACTATAAATTTATCATTGATGGTGTTTCCAAGTTGTTTCAACTAAACCATAAAACTACCACTAAGACACAAATACTTAACGATTACTCCATGTGATAAAAAATAGTCACTTGAAAATAAAAAATAATAAATGGAACCAAAAGTTAAAAACAGAAGACTGAGAAAACCATTAAAATGACAATTCCAGAAGCTTGAAAAATCTGGAAACAACCTGGACACTTTTTAGTGCATTAAGTCATGGTAGCAATTTTTTTCATTTCTTCCAGCACTCTTGTGATGGTTATTTTATGTGTCAAGTTGACTGGACCATGGAGTGCCCTGATTAAAATTTATTTCTGGGTGTGTCTGTGAGGGTGTTTCTGGATGAGATTAGCACTGAATTGGCAAGCTCAGAAAAACAGATTTCCTCCCCAGTGTGGGTGGATATCATCCCACTAGAGGCCTGAATAGAATAAAAATGCCTGCCTGCTTGAGCTGGGGTATTATCTTCTCCTGACTTTGGACTAGTATTTATATGACTGAGACTAGATTTTTGCTAGGTCTCCAGTTTGCATAAGGGAGATCATGGAACTTCTCAGCCCCCATAACCAGGTGAACCAGTTCATTACAATAAATCTCCTATTAAATATGCCATGACTCTGGGCCTCCCTGGTGATGCAGGGGTTAAAGTTTCAGTGCAATCAAGCTAACACCAGCCACTGCAGCACAAGTTTGATCCCAGGCCAGGGGGCTGACCCACCGTGGTGCAGCAGAACTCTTCTGTCTCTCCCAATGCTCCCCTCAGCAGTGTATTTCAGTAGATGTCCCTGTTCTGCTCCCCACTCTCTATGGTGAATCCTCTCATCCCTCCACACCTCTGGCCTACACTCCAGTCTTGTATGCATAAATAAAAAAGAAAAATTTTTTTAAAAAAATATGCTATGATTCTGAAGAACTTTGACTATCACAGGCCTCCACAAGCAAATACCTTCTTTGGCACAGAGAGAAGAAAATTTACTTCATGTCTTAGGTACTATAGAATTATGTATTGACTCCATACATCCATCCGTCCATCCATCCATCCATCTAGACATAAATGCCTATAGGTATATAAGGCTTAGTGTTTATCTATTTTAGGAATACTACCTTATGAAAAAAGATAACAAAAAAGCCTACTTTTACATATTTTATAGCACAGGATCATGTAATACATTTCTAGCATTCACCTCCAGTATTTGTATGTTATCTACGGCATGAGGGCAACTCCAACATAGGTTCTAGTAGACTGTGGATAATTCCATCTCTGCTGCTGTTTGTATCCTGGTGTCTCTTGCCTAGTGGCCATCTGCCCCCTGCTGGGTTACACCATTTAAACTCATGAATTAACTGAAGACCTAGATCAACTTTATGGTGAAACATTTTCTGTCACCAAAAGACTGAAATAAAATACTTCACAAATAACTGACCACCAAAAACTCTGCGCTCTTTAAACCATCTGACATTATTACGTTAGCATTAAAATGATGCCACAGTGGGTGGTATCAGGGACAATAATAAGACTGATGCAAATTTCATAAAGATACAGTAGCAGTGAACAACATAGTTGAGACTAAAGTCATACTAGAGAACTGCTTAGGACTCATTTCACCTGAACTCTTTTCAACCAATGAATGCTTTTGGTACATGAAATATATTATTAATTTGCAAATAAATATTTGCTGCCAGCTCTCGGCACTGTTTTCATGCAATATGTTCAATAGTATTTAAGGTTAAGCCTCATAGCAGACGACTTTGGCAACTGGTTCACACCATCTAAAGTAATCCTAGAGCAG
The DNA here is from genome assembly GCA_004024925.1 of Scalopus aquaticus. Taxonomy (NCBI): domain Eukaryota; kingdom Metazoa; phylum Chordata; class Mammalia; order Eulipotyphla; family Talpidae; genus Scalopus; species Scalopus aquaticus. Next base: position 25,239 of record PVIJ01017387.1, read on the forward strand.
TGAACTTTCCAGTTTAGACAGGAATGTACAATGGATTATAAATTGCCTTTTAAAAACAAAGTATGTAGCATTTGAGTATGCATACACTCAGACTTGCATAATATTTCTATTTTCTTTTTTGTTTCACACTTCTACTAGATTAATAATGTTACAAAGAACCGCGGCATGACTGTGCATTATGCTTAAGTGAGAAATGGCATGTATATGGTAATACATTTTTCTACAGAAATCAAATAATTGTTATTTTACCAAATGTCCACGTTATTAATTGTTATTCTCCCCCCAGACACCACTATGTGGTATTAGTTACCAGGAAGCATAGCCAAACACAAGCACAGCTTACTCTAATGTGAAAGACTGTTTTTACACTAAACCCAGAACTGCCATCTAGTGAATTATTATAAAATTATTCATACCTCTTGGGTTGAAAGCCATTGACAAAGGGCAGGGAATATTGTTATACCTAAGGGTGAATTATTCTAGAGGAAACTGGAAACAAGATTTATTCTATAGTACAACTACTAATGGGCACTCTTAAGCACAGACAAGATTCTGGCACTCTGCTAGCTAACTGTCTTCCTCTAGGACTTACTGAAGTATATGAGAATGAGACCGTTCACAGTTCCTTTTTTACCCAAAGGCCAAGAGTATCCACTATGAAGAAAATCCTGCACTGCATGCTGATGTGCAGTGAGTGAACAGCCTGCATATGCATTCATTAGTGAAAATGATGTCACCAATCAATAGAAAATCTGTTTTATGGAAAGCTAGTTTTCTATTGATCAAAGAGGTTATAACCTTTGTTACTATTTTGACTTAAAAGAAAAAATCCAATTGCATCATTTCTCAAGGAAAAAAAAAGCCTCATAATTGATAGCTTCATCCCCCCAACATCCTAAGTATCACCCATGCTGCATTATAACATTATCAATAGGATTTCTTCTTTCTTGTTTTTAGTTCCTTTCATTATCCTAGATTTTTCTTATTTTATTTTCTTCCTTTTTAATTATCATGCCTCATCTCTTAATTTTTCCTCTATTAAGATTGTAGATTTTCTCTTTCATTACTCATTTAATTTTTATACCATCTAATTCTGTAAACCTATTCTAATTTTAATCCCAGCCCCCAGACTATAGACCTAAACAACTAAAGAAGCATTTTTATCTTCTACCAAGTCAGCTTTTCCTTGGACATGTCAATGATTGACAGAAAGGAATGCTGAGGGTGGTACTGAGTCAGCAAAACCACTCTAAGATGAATAAGTTACAGGAATATCAATGTGGAAGAAAGGGGAGGCTGAATGGACTAAACTAAGTAAGAGAAAAAGTAACTGATTAAAGCTGTCCTAAATTCTGGGCAGCCACAACTGTAGGTTTCAAAGGAAGAAGTACCCTATTAAAACCATTCATTTAAAATGCAACTCTATTTATGAGTTGCCAGTCCAACCTTAAATGTGAAAGTTTATACCTTTGTAAAATTGTAAGTACAATGTGTGCAAATTATTTTAACCTAATGACAATCTTATTCATGTTTGAGCAGAATATTCAGAAAAAAGATTTAAGTGAAAAGATTCTTCTTCAAAGTCTTTTTTGATTCAGTTGAAAAAACTACATCGGGGACATCATTTTGTTGACAATGAATTGCATGCAGGAGAGCACTCTGTTAGGATGAAATGGCAAAATCTTTTCCTGTTTACTTGTGCCCCTTGTCTAGTCAGCGGTTTACATAAGGCTACTTTTTTCTAAACTAAGTCACAGAGAAAATTCTTGTACAGAAAGATGGTAGAAGAAATATTTGAGAAGTTTTAGTATGTACTACAGTCTCTTTTCTCTATTAAGGACATCATAAAAAGTTCTAAAACTACATCAGTCACTTTAGAGTTTATATTAGATCTGAAATTGGATCCTAAAATTCATTGAAGACAGCTTCCATGTATAGGACAAAAAAAGTATAACCTAGGCAGGGTTTTAAGTATTTTTAAGTACATAATCTAATGTAATATTACAAAATAACCTAGGTTATCCCCCTATTGTAGACGAAGAAGCTAAGGCTCAGTGAGGTTAAATAATATTAAATTTAAACGATTGTAAATAACAGAACAAAAATAGTAAGGTTTCAATGACATTTTCTGTTAATATCTATTGGATTAAAAATATTGTCTAGTTTGAAGCCAATTTAAACTCTCTTATCTTGAAATTTAATCTTGGAGTCTGTGTCAGATTGAATTACTCCTGAGAAATTGGTCCTGTCAAATTTGTCTGCCAAAATCACGAGGCAAGAGCATGGAGCACCAGACCCACCACCCAGATGTGGCTATTCTTGCAGTCCTGTGCCAATCAGAACAAATAAAGACTTCAGCATTCAGTCAGATGGCCTCAGATTTAACAAGTCTATTAGCCACATCAGCAGCTATGCCTAGCAAATATGTATTTCATTTCACTACCATATAAACTTTTGTTTGTAAGTTGTTTTGCAGGGAGCTCATTTTAAGTTCTAATTTAATGGGAAATAGAGGTGATATACAAAGAAAAACCAAGCAAACTCAATTTAAAGGCTACATAAGTGGATCCTGCTAGCGTAATTGGTGGGTGTACAAAAGGTCTGTGTGACTGGGTAACCAGTGGGTGAATTTTGGGGTGATTAACTGAAGAAACAAGACCCTAGGCCAAATATTACTTCCTCTTCTGATACTTAAATTCTACCTAGAGTTGGCATTAATCAAAAAATGTAAGCATTTAAAAATATAAAATATTATATTTATATCTAAGATATAAAAAAGCACTGAACAACTTTTTTAATGAACAAAAGGTGAGTTAATTCAAAGAAGAAATATAAGAATGCTCGATAAAGACAAATATTGCTTCATTAACCATTAAATTTACGCAAATCACACAATGATGTGTCAAAAAAAATGTTTTCAAAGTTGGACATACATTTCAAGTTTAAGTCCTGACTTTGAGTCCTGATTTGTAGTAGCAATTTCTCTTGCCATTTAGCCTAATAAAATAAGGTGTGCATATGCACATGGCCAACTAGCATTCTTTATAAAGGAAAAAAATCTACTATCCAACAGTTGGTATCACTTGAGTAAGTCTAGAGCATCTACACAGTTGGCTATAATGTAGCCATTAAAAATGATTTTGAAAACAATAACATGAACACACACAGAAATGTGGCCTAATATACTATTAAATAGAAAACATTTTCCATATATATATAAAATTATTCCCTTAAAAGCAAGTTCATGTAATAAATATTTTACTGAAAACAGGGATCGCTTTCCAAATCCATCATGATTATCTCTAAAGAATGAGATTATTCATGACAGACTATCAACTTTTTGATTATGTGTATCATCTAAATTTCGATTAAAAATATCAGTGGGATTTATAATAAAACATTTTATAGAACATATTAAAATCAGATTAAATTATAATGTCACATATATAGAAAGGTTTATGAGTGAGGAACTGGGATATAAGGAAAAAGCTGCATTTAAAATGTATTCTAAGTTAGAATTTTTATTTTTTACTCCAGCTTTTCAGAAAGAAGAAACTTCCTGTAACCAAATGCTGTAAATAAGGGTCTAAAACTATTTTCATCAATCACTGAAAGAAAAGGTGAAACATAAATAATCCAAATCCTAAAATCTAATGAGATGCAGACTTCAGACATACAAATTCAATTAACCTTTGTGGAATGCCTGCTCTTTGTTGAACATACTTCTTTTGTGAACATATTTAAAGCCCTAACACATGAGGAGTAACATCATTAGTTCTAATTTCTAAATCAGAAAAAATATTAGATCAAAGTAACTACTGAATTATTTTTTTAATGTACATATTTTTATTGTTATTTATGTCTTTTACATTTTGTATTCCCCTTGGGTAACCCACCACCAATTCACCCGTGATCCATCTCCATGGTCCCTTGTGCTCTTTTCTACTCCATTTTGTGCCCTTACCCTCCCCCCCGCCCCCGCTGAGTGTCTCTCTCCTATTTGGTTTCCCTATAGTCCTGTTATAAGTGAAACCATTCGATATTTTTCTCTTTCTTTCTGGCTTATTTGACTGAGTATGATCCCCTCTAATTCCATCCACGATGCTGAAAATTGCATGTGTTTATCTTCTTTGAATGCTGAATAGTATTCCATTGTGTATATGTACCACATCTTCTTGATCCAATCATCTATTTTTGGACATCCAGGTTGCTTCCATACCTTTGCTATTGTGAACAGTGCCACAATGAACATATGGATGCATGTATCGTTTTGAATTAGTGTTTTTGTGTCCTTTGAGTAGATTCCC